>JAPDSC010095529.1:123678-135195 GCA_026290005.1 Latrodectus geometricus
ATATATATATATATATATATATATATATATATATATATATATATACTAAGAAATCTCTGTCTGAGAAAATATCACATGTGCTAACAATGAAGATGCTGCTGAAATTATATTGTTGATGAATCATTAAACATTTCATTTCTAGCTAAATACTCTACTATGATTCAGTCTCACATACACATGTTGTAACATACATTAGGAAATCTTTGACATGCTGAAATTTGAAAAACATAAAGCATTATTTCGGGCTTTTTAACTTATTAAATAGTTATTAAATCAAAATATTAATGTAAATAATATAATGGATAGTGTAGTTAATAATTTCATTAACTGTTTAAAATAATAGGTTTGTTAAACTATTTCCCATTTTTGTTTCTCAAAAGTTTTTGTTATTGCATTTGTATGAAAAAATTTTTATTTTGAAATCTTTAATATTTTTGCTTAGAAGTTTATTGACTGTGATTAAATTATTAATTTCATCCAATCTACAAAGCTTTGAGAGTCTAATTTTTGTGAATTGTTTGAAAGAGATAGCATTGACAATTTATTTATACAATTTTAACTATTTTTTTATATTGAATATGAAAAGACAAAATACAAAAATGATTTTACAAGTATTAAGAAAAAGTAATAATTTCTTATGTCAGAAAATATTTATAACTTCTGTTCCTTCCCAAATATTGGAATTTTTTTTTTTTTTTGATATATAAGACTGAAATATTTTAGTAAAATGAATTTGAAATTTCAAAGTAAAGGAAATGCATTGTAGAGAATATAAAGCATTAAGAATTTTAGAAGATTTTATGAAAGTTGGAATTCCTTTACTTTTAACAATCTATGAAATTTTGAACAATAAAAATTCCAAAAATTCATAACAAAAGTATATAAAAACTTCAAGTAATAAATTGACAAAATGTGAGAACAAAGGAAGAAATACATCAGGTTATTTAAATATTTATTTTTTAGTTATATTTAGATATATATGGTAGATATTTAAATGTTAAATTTTTGAAATTAATTATCAAAATGCTAAGAAGTTTGATGTTAAGATTTTGTCTTCACAAGCAATTGTGAAAAAGTTCCTCACTCAGAAACTACATTAAATTAAAAAGAAAAATAAGATTAATATGAATTCAAATAAGGAATTTCTTCTAAAATGCATGTTGCATTTTAGAAGTAATTCCCTGTTTGAATGATGTTTATTGAAGAAATTTTATTTTTTTTAACAGGAATTCATTTATTTTTAATCAATAGATACTTATTATTTTTAATCAATAGAATCTTATGAAAAAGGAAATTATATATTGAAGTAAGAATAAAAAAGTAATAAAAAAAGGTGTCTATCTATTATGAACTACACATACTGGCCAATGAATTAGGAACTTTTGAGATTTTCATTTAAATGCTTATTGGAACATGCAAATATTTTTTATGACATGGATTACATCTCATTAATATCCTAACTTAATGGTGAGAGTGCATTTCATGTTGCAAAACAGATCTTTTACTATTGAAAATGAGCTTATTGTTGGTTGCCATTTAGCCAGGGCCTTAATTTTGAAAACAGCAAACCTATTTGGTTCTTAAAAGAAACAATATAAAGGATTTCAAAAGTTGGAATCAGAATCCACAGTCCTTGCCTTCAAGACATACCTGTCATTAAAGGAGTTTACCAAAAGTGTGATCAGCTTTGTTTTCAATGAATTGCATTGCAGAACAGGGACTCTACTATGCTTTGAATGACAAAAATCTGAAACCAAAACTCATCCCAACAAATTTCAGCTTAAGAATTCATTCTCAGATGCCTATAAGGAATTCATTCATTTCTGCCCAAAGTACATAAGTTTATTTGCAATGGTGCCCATGAGTAGATATCTTGTTCTGTAATATATCTACTCATACACTTTTAAAATGGTACATCTAAAAAATCTGGATTTTTGAGGTTTTTCATAGTTGGTATTATATTGAAGCTCCCTAACATAATAAAAGTATGCTAAATCAGCTTTAAGTTTTGCTTTTCAAAGCACGTAAATATTCTTGTCTTGTGATATAATATTTTACAGTTTTTTTTTTCATTTTTCACAAAAATGATGCTTAAACTAGGCTATGTTAGATATATAATATATGTGTGATATGTATAAAATAAATATATTGTTCAAATATGCCAAAACTAAATTTTATTACCATGTAGTTTAATCTTCTAACATAAATGATTAAAAGTTTTAATACATATCATTCTACTACTTTTATAATGAGTTAAATGTCTATATGTTTTTGAAAATTATTTATGGAGGTTCTTTTATCCTATACATCCACAATAATCCTCTTTATTAACAAGCTTTAGTTATTTTAATGGAAGTATCAAATGAAATTGAATTATTATAAACATTTATTAAACTAAACATGCAGTAAAAATCAATAATCATGAAAAGCATGAATTACTCAAACAATTTGAACTGTACTAAATCCTATATAACTGCATTAAGGGATCCATTCTGTTCTTATTTACCCATATATCCTAAGGTTTGCTTAGACTTTTTCTCTTCTGAATTTTATGGTTAAAATTATTGAAAATTAAATCGAAATAAATTCATATAAAACGTTTAGCATTTTTCATTATTTTTAAATTTTTTCTAAGAGCAAAAAATTTTTTTAATTAAAAGATATATACCATCATCTCAGATTAAATGATTATAAATTTATTTAGATATCAAAATGGATTTGAAAGTTTAAGTCAAATATTTTCTTATTACCCATAAATGCTTTCAATTAAAAGGAAGAAAAATCTGTAGTAAATTTGTTAACTATTTATATTCTTTATTAGAAGCAAAATTTTAATTAGATTTGATTCAAAAGTTTCTCATTTGATTCACTGTTTTATTTTTATGATTTTTACCAATATAATTAAATGATCTTATGGAATTAACTTTTTTAATCATTCTGTTTCTGAATTATTTTAAAATTCTTCACTATTTTTTAAAATTTTTTTCTATTTAAAGTTGAATAATATAAAGAAATAAAATTATAATTCAGTTTTCTGACAAATAAACTTGATTAAATGATGGAATAACTGAATATATATTCATTAATTTGTTGCATTAAGTTTGTCAGAAAAAATTTTATTCATAAAGATTTCTGAATTAAAATAGTTTACATTTGTATTATATAGTTAATTAATTTTTTATTATATAGATTATAATTCCAATAAAAATAAAGTAAACTCTGTGTTCTGAATATTGCTATTGAGATAAGTTTTTATGTTCTGGATATAATTTCTTATGTATATCTTAAGTCTGTTTTTGTATAATCAATACTGATTAAAATTTGCAATAAGTAGAGGGGCCTTATAATTTGCTGCAATATTGAAAATCAGTATATGTAACTTGTTCATTTAAAAATACATAACATTGTAATAAACTTTATTTAATTTGGACAAATCACAGCTTAGTTTTTACTTGTGCAATATTTTACATACAGTCTGTTGTATTATATTAAAGAAACATTTGAATTTTAAAGTAATTCTTTTTGCATTCCTGCATAAATATATAGTATTTCTAGCAATGGTTATTAAGTTTTTTATATGTATTTTTATTTTCAAGGTTGTACTTCACCTGTGACACTTGTAAATATATGTGGTGATGAAAACATGGATTTGCCAAATCTTTCAAAAGAATCTTTAATATCTTTGAAGAAAAAAATTATATTGATTAAAGATCATCTTATTTTACGTTATTGGCTGAGAAAACACGAGCTTTTTGATGCAGATTCAATGTAAGCTTTTATTAAAATTGCTCTTTTTATAAGATAATGATTACTATTTTAACAGTTTTTAAAATTAAACTTATTGTATTGCTTAATCGTTTTGTATATATAACTAATTGTTTTCATCTTTTGTTGTTTCTCTGAATATTTTATCTTTTTGATTTAAAATTTTTAATAATTTATATATATATATATATATATATATATATATATATATATATATATATATATATATATATATATATATATATATACTCATTCCTTTAATATATCATAAAAATTTTACATATAAGTATGATTTGCATGTCATTTGCCTTCCATTTCAAAATATTCATTAAGATTGGTTTTAGAATCCAGTTATATTTCACTTTTAAGATTTCCTCGATACAAACATATCAATTGAAATTTTTTAAATATGCATGTTTTATTCGTTTTTTTTATTTTTTAAATAATTTAAATTAGATATATTTATAGTTATTAAAAGAAAATATGACATTTCCCTGCCAACAGTTTGTAAACAATGTTTGGCCAACTATTGTTTACTTTATTTTACATATTTACTTTTTTATTAGTTAGGCATAAAAATATAAGTATTTATTTTTCCTAAAAACATTTTATGTATGGTAATGTTATTGTACATTTGATGATGAAAAATAATCGTACATATGTATTATTCACATATTTTTTTGATACTTCTCTTCAATGTCTTTTACTTTCTAATAAATATAAGCAAGAATTGTTATTATAGTAATTTTTAAATGTTCACTGAATTTCATTTTATCAAATAAATTTTAAATTGGAAACAAAGAAACAATAACTAATTCGCAACAACTGATAAACAGAAAATATTTAATACTTTTTTAATAAAACAACTACAAAAGTAATTACATATGGTTTAATTCACAAGTAACTACCTTCAGTACTTTTAAACCAATTATATAATATTTCTTCTATTAAAAGTCATGGATATAACTTGCTTCTATCTAGTAAATTTGAAGCACTATATCCTTGTAGCAGTTTTGCTGTTAATGTATTATAAAAATATTTTTTTTCGAAATAAAAAATTCAGTTTATTATCTGACCTGTTCCGACATTTCTACAAGTTATGATTAGGTGAGTAATTTTATTTTATGTACTCGATTATATTGCTGTTGTATGTAATATTTTGTTATTTATTAAGTATTTATAAATATTTGATATATATGTATTTAGATTTATTCTGAATGGTAATGTTGGCTAATTATATATAGAAACTCAAGTTTTGTAAAAAAAAAATATTTTATTTAAGCTATAGATTTAAAATAATGTATTTTTTGAGTTATATATTTATAATAATGTATTTATTAAGTTATAGATTTAGCTAGATTATTTACCAATTGTCTCCATGGTAGTTTGCAATACACTTAAGTATTTTAAAGCCACTGCCTCATTAATTAAAATTTGAGTTTTCATGAAAAATGTTTATTATTTATGTTATTGATACAGTTTTATGGCCCTGTTGTAGACTGTGTGATATTTGTTTACATTTGTGTGTTTTTTTTTATTATTCATTCTTTGTAAAATTAGTTTCTAATTATTAGTATTTTAATAGTAAAAGAAATATTCAAAATAGCACAAGATTGCAATATTCAAAATTCTACTTTGAGGTTTATCAGGATTTTGAAAATAAGATATTGTTTGAAATATTGTAATTTAGGTTGGCAAGATAACTTGGTGCAAAAATTGAAAATCATGCTAAACCTGAGCAGGCTCCTAGGATTTTTATCAAAATGAAAATATTTAATGCAGTTGATTTTGGATAACAGTTAATATGCATAATTTGCAATGATTTAAATGCAAAGTAGTATTAAAAAAAGTGAGAATTTAAGAAATATTAAGCAGCTTGAATCAAAATAATAAAATGTTATTTTTTATTTTATTTTTAATAAACCTTCTAAACTCAAAAAATTACAAATAACTAAAAAAGTAACTCCACCATGTCCAATCTAAAAGGAATTGACTAGTATTATTTCAAATAGTATTTTGTTGTCTGGTAAGTGTATGTTAATATACAGTAGTACTAAAATGAGATCTAAATATATTAGACTAATTTTTACGTCACAGGCTTGAATGTGTACAATACAGGGAATGCATTCAAGTAATTTTGAAAACCAAATTCTTTAAAAAATATTTAAATAGTGTGTTTTATGGGAAAATAGTAAATTTAATAATGGAAATGAACAAAAAAGAATGTAAGAACAGTTGTAATTCTTCAGAGTATGATTTGTAAGTAATAAAATGTAAAAAAAAAGTAAAATAAATAAATAAAAAAATCAATATAGTCATAGTTTAGAGAAATTTAACTAGAGATTTGAATTTTAATTAAAAACTGTTTATGTAAAATTGATATCATTAGGAAATGTTTTCCGAGTCTATTGGCATATTATAGTCAATAATCTAACAATCAAAAGTATTTGTAAGTCATTTTGAACATCTGCTATATGTTTATTTCTAGTGGGACTTTTTAGAAATAATCTGCAGTACTCCAAAGCACCTATCTTGACAGATGTGTATGTAGAAAGTAGATACACAAGATGTCTTCATTTCTTAACAGATTAAGCTCAAATTATGGTTTTTCTACTCCAAAAAGCGTAGTATTCCAAATAGGCTATTGTTGGTCAAGACTTACATGTTTTCAAGTGTAATAATAGCAACATAAATAATTGTAAATGGGTTTCTTATAAAACTTTTTCTACACCCCTTTTAGAAAATCATTCGATTGACAATGTCATTAATACCATAAAAAAATTCACCATACTCAATAGATGCTTAATACAGATAAACAACAACGACTCCTATTTGCTGTTTATTTTCTCAACAAATGTAATACTGATTTGTGAACACCATATCATATTTAATGAATCAACAAAGTTAACCTCTATTTGAATGAGACAATCAATATTTATTATCTCCCTTTAAATCTGCCTTTCCTTTTCAAAATAATTGCTTGTTCTCCTGTGTCATTTTACTACTAGTACTGATTCTGCTGAAACTGTTTCAAAGGCATTGTCTTGCTATGGCCAAGTTTTTCCTATAATAATGGGCTCCATGTATATATATAGATATTCTTTTTTTTGTTTGTACATATTTTTTCTCAACACTTCAGTAGGAATGTATTTATTACTCCTTTAATAATTCATGACCATCGTGTTATCAGAATTTTATTCTGTACGATTTCTGGTTATTGTGTTTGCTATTAATTTTATTATTTTTTAGTCATGTATTACTGTTAATTTTCCTACATTATTTTTATATGAATCGATTATGTAATGGTCACAAATTACAGTAGACGCTCGTTTTTAATTCAGGAAAACTAGTTAGTAAAAACGAGCTTCTGCTGTAATTCGAAATCTCTATGTGTAATAAAATTAAAATATAGCTGACAATTGTTTCACGTTTATATCAATAAAATCTAAAAAATATTTATTTCAAAATTTATTTTTTATTTCTTGAAAATCACCAACTCATTGAATTGAAAAAGTTAACGAAAATAGAATTATTTATAAACTAATTTCGCATTTTATGTTATAGTAAATACAATAAAATGCATTTGATAAATGTATAAATTGTTTTTTAAAAGTAATTATAAAAGTTTAATATAAAATTTAAATATTTTGACATGTATATATACAATAAAGAAATCAACTCTGAAGCTCTATCAGAAATTAATTCGCGTACCTTTTATAAAGTTTGTTAAGTGTGGACCTTGTAGGCTGAAGACTCAGGATGGCTTTTTTCAAGCTGTATTAAAAGAGATGGATGAACATAATATTCCATCTCGGATTGAACTTTTACTGCCTTCCATAAATTGTCCAGTGTTCTTGCCTTCGGTTCAATAGTTCACGAGTTTGAACTCCATCGTGGACTTGGGTTTTTTTAGTGGTTTGGAACTCATTTTAAGCCGCAAGCCCTGATCTAATTAGCCTTGGTGTGTAAAAAAATTACCATTAAGCGGCAAACAAAGCCAAACTAAACCTCCTATAAATCCTCTGAAGGCTAGTAGGATATTATCTGGACCTCTTCAGATCTGTCTCAAAATCCCTGGATTGTACTGAAACTTTGTTCAGCTTGGGGATGGAAATTGTATACAATCGATTTCCTTCTGATACATAGTTAACATATATACTGATGGCTCCAAATTTTGAGATGTATGGTATGGCCGGAACTAATGTTTATTGTGAACATTTCTCTTTATCATTCTTTGGGAACTGTCAAGACTTATTTCGACGATGAATTTGAGGCAATTAGAAAGGCTGTAGCTCATATATATGTTCGTATCGTTGGCTCATATCGTTTCCGACTAGGTATCAAGTTTTCAGATTCAGAAGCTGCGATTCTGGCCTTTACATACTGCTCTCAAGAACATAGCTCTATGTCCGTAATACAATGTAGAATTTTAATATAAGAGATACACAAAATATATGGAACAATTATTTTTCAATTGATAGTATCTCACTGTGGTATACCTGGTAAGGAAAAAGTAGATGAGCTGGCCAAAAAAAGTTGTTTTAAGAAAAAGAGGTTCTTTGCAACCTAGTTAATTAAAAATCCACCTCTTCAATAATCCATCAAGCACCTAAAAACAATGCATACTCAATGCATTACTCAAAGAACGTACGAAAGAAAAATCGTGTTGGAATTTCAATCCCTGATTTCTTGAAAGCATGCTATAGCTGCCTTCTGTCTTACAACTGAGTTTGAGATAGCTTATATACGCATGTCTACAAAATTCGGATTGTGGACTGCGTTACCTTCCCCCTCTGCTGCTGTGGTGCTGCGATGAATGCTGATCGTCTTCCCGTGTGTTCTGCTCTTATTAAGAACTGCATTGATTCCTGATACTGGATTTATCTTAATTTTATGTCTCGTTCTTTGCTTTAATTCTTACTCAGTTTCTATGTTTGCTTTATATTCTGCGTATTTATGTTTGCTTTGTATTTTGTGTTTTACATATACCTGTTAAATATATATATATATATATATATATATATATATATATATATATATATACAGTAGAAGTCCATTAATCCAGCATCCAACAGTCCGGAATGCCCGATAGTCCGGCATCGCTTCTGAAAATTGTAAAAATTTTGGTTTTCTCCCAAAGTATGTCTGTAAAGCAAATAAAAACGCTCGAGTGCTATTCGGAAGTTTTCTGGGTAGTTCGAGATCATCCGGAAGCGCTCGGTATTGTTCGGAAACAATTAGCTGCTGGCAAGTCAATAGTAAACGTAACTTTTGAGACTGTTTATAAAAAAAGTGATTTTCGTTCTAACTGTACATAGGGTGACCATGTTTTCAAAACCTAAGCCTAAATAAAGTGACTCAGATGCCGAAACGGAAGAAAAGGAAAAATCAGCTGGGCAGAAGTTGCAGAATCACTAAATAAGTTTATCTCTTTTGCTGAGGCTAGTACAGTGCTTCAGAAATTATTGATTTCCATATCATTAGAAATGAATTATAAACTAAACGCCAAAAATCAAGAAAACAAAAAGACATTCATGACTTTTTTAAATCTAAGTGAAATATGTTTTACAGTACGTGTACATACATTATATGAAATGTAAAATAAACTTTGTTGTATGTATTTGCATACTGTATTTGTAGTTTAATTATTAACCTATTGTTCTTATAATTACTGTCCGATAGACCGGAATTTTCGGTAGTCCGGCACCGAGCTGGTCCCGAACGTGCCGGATTATCGGACTTCTACTGTATATATATATATATATATATACTGTCTACCAATAAGTATTTGGACACTTGTGATAGAAAAAAAAATTAACTTTATTCAAAATCAAAATCAATAGTTGGTAGAGCCTTCACGAGAGGCAATTACAGCTTGAACACTCTGGGGCATACTTTCCATAAGTCTTTGTATTACAGTTATTGGTATTGTCTTCCACTCGGCTTGGAGTAGACATACAAATTCCTTCACCGATTTTGAACGGGTAGTGCACCCCTGAATTCAGTGATCCAGAGGTTCTTGATAGGGTTTAGGTCTGGGTAAAGCAGGTCAGTTCATTCGTTGAACTCCATTGGCACCATACCAAGTTTTGGTTAACCTCTAAACATTACAACTGGCATTGTCGTCCTGAAAGAAACAGGGGTCCAACCCGTAAAACTGCCACAACGTAGGAAGCACATTGTCATCCAAAATGGTGCAGTAGGCATCGGCGTTGAGCTTATCATGAATGGGTACCAAGGGTTCCAGTCCATACCAGGAGAAACACCCCCAAATCATAATTCCACAACCGCCGAACTTGACTGTTGGCACAATGCATTCTGGCAATAGACGTTCTCCAGGCAGACGCCAGATCCAAACCCTACCATCTGAACGGTAAAGGGTGAACCTTGATTCAGCGCTCCAAAGAACCCATTTCCAATGATCTACGGTTCGATTTCGATGTGCTTTGCACCACATTAACCGAGCAGCGCAGTTGTACTTTGTGATCAAAGGCTTATGGGCATAGCACGGCCATGAAAACCAAGCAGATGTTTTTCCTTACGGATGGTATTCATTGAAACAATACTCCCGGATGCCTGTTAAAACTTCTCGTAGATGAAGGCCATCGGTTGGGTGCGGGTCTTCCGAGTAGGCAGCACTCGTCAGTCTCTATCTCCCAGTTTCGTTGGTCTGCTGACTCCGGGCACATTCCGACAATCACCGCTCACCTTCCACTTCTTAATCACATAGGCCACTGTCGATTTTGGGTACTTCAGATAGCTAGATATGTCCCTTAAGGATCAGCAACATTTGTGATACCCGATATTTATACCTTTCTCGAAATCAGAGAGCTCCGAACTGAGCGGCATCTTGCATACGACTAATTTTGATGCTGTTTCCCACACGATATATAACGTCGGAGGCCGTGATGTACCTCAAGACCGCTGATATTGTCATTTGCATAGGTGTCCAAATACTTATTGATAAACAGTGTACATATATATATACATTATTTCTGCGACATATGGATATTGTCTGTAAATCACCTGCTGCATTAAAAATAGAAAATATAAACTATGGATATGCTTATGGAAGTTTTAGATTAGCAGTGTACATTATTTTCCAATAAGTATTCTGACACCCATGCAAATGAGGATGTCTGTGGTCTTGTTCAACGTCATACCTTTTTTTTTTTAAGTATCGTATAAGAAATTGCATTGACATTAGTCGCATACAAGAGGCCACGAAATTTAAAGCCATCTGACTTCGAGCAAAGGGCAGTTGTTAGATATCATAGAAATGTCTGATCCTTAAATGACATATCTAGTGTGTTAAACATTCCAAAATGGACAGTGGGTTTTGTGATATAGTAGTAGAACGTGAGTAAGATTGTTGGAATGGGCTTCGACCCGGCAGACCCACGAAACTAAGAAGTTAAGATCGACAAGCGCTGTCCATATAAATTTGGAAAATCCATACCAAATCGATGGTTTACGTACTCCAGAAGTACCAATAAGAACCCTAGACTTTTGTTTCGATAAATACCATCTACAAAGAAGCACATTTGCTTGGTTTCCATGGTCATGCTTCCGCCCATAAGCCTTTGATTACAAAATCTACCACCGGTGTGTGTGTGTGCGTACGTACGTGATAATTGCGAGGCTCTTCGAAACTGAACCCAGATCAATAGAACTGGGTTCTCTAGAATAAAGAATCCAAATTCAAGCTCTACAAATCGGATGGCAGAGTCTGAGTTTGACGTATGCCTGGAA
>JAPDSC010095529.1:135205-152465 GCA_026290005.1 Latrodectus geometricus
TATAGTAGGTTCAACTCCCATTCCACTATTCTAGACAACAATGTGCTTCTTAAGCTGGCAATTTACGAGTTGAATCATTGTTATTTGTAGATTGAAAGCGCCTCTTGTCATTTTGCGACATCCACCGTGGATTGATATGTTGGCAATGGGTAAATTGATTATATTGGCCTCCCCAGAGTTTAGGCTTCATTTCTATAGAATACCTTTGGGATGATCCCACAATGTAGAGGTACAGCAACCGTCCATTATTAATGAAAAAGTTACATGTCTTTTCCACAAGCCGAGTGAAAGCGTACTTTGAAAGTTTAAGGCTGTAGTCGCCTCATGTGAATTCTCCATTGACTATTAAATATGAATAAATCTTTTTTTTTTTTTATTTTTTTTATCACATATTCAAATACTTATTAGCAGATAGTATTGTTGAGGATTGTAATATTTATTATAGATAGTAGATGTGTAATGAGAGAGAGAAAGGGAGAGATGAAATATCTACAGCTAATTTTTATAACTAGTTTCCTTCGTTGTAGATTTTTGAATTTGAATTGTAGATTTTTGATTTCACTCAATTAGATAAATGGAGGGAATAAAATTCGTAACTTGTTAATTATTTAAGGTATTATAGAAAACGCTTATCGGAAAATATTGCAAAAAAGTAGCTTTTTTTTTTTTTTTTTTTTTTACCATGTCTACAAGTACGAAAGCTTTACTTCTGCTTGTTATATAAGTATATTAAACTAATAAATTTATTACAAATTTTTATCTTCATAGATTTATATGTATTCAATTTTATTTGATAGCATTAAATAAAATTCAGATTAATAAAAAATTTAATCTGAATTATATATCCTAGCAAAACAATGACATATTTAAAAAATTTTTGTTGTTCGTAAGAATATTTTAAAAATTTTAACTATTACTAATACTAATATGGTTGATCAGTTGTTTTAAAAAAAAATAATAAGTTTTTCCCTCTAAAATTCTTTGAGCGCATAGATTTCTTGTGATTATTTTTTCACATTTTAGCATATTTTTACCGATACATTTTTGCAACTTTTTGAACATTTAAAAAAAAAATCTAATTTAATCTGAAAATATTTTCTCTGTAAAGAAATCTCGTGTTGAAGTAAAGCCATATTGTTCAAATCGATGCAGGAAAAAGTATTGTATGAATAGCTTTTCGGTATTCCAAAGAAAAATATTTTTCTTTGTAGTGCTTTGTGGAAAAACGCGGAGCTATGGATACGGCTTGTTTTTTCCATTTTATCTGATTTCCCCCACTTTTTTATCTGAAAAAGTAGCAACCCGATTGCGGTGTCCAAAAGTGAATTATTAAAAAGCATTTAAGTATGTTTTGGTGTGTTTCGCTTAACTTCATTATCTAAATCCTTTATCCGATTAATATAATTTTCCTGGATTTCATTAATTATTTTAAAGTTTAGCTACATCACCAAAGTTAAAAGTTAATTTAAAAGATATGGGAATATAATTTATAAATTTTTAGTGTAAGTAAAGTTTGTTTTTTTAGTTAGTAAATTTTCTTTTTAAGTATTTTATTCCATACTGTAAAATTAATTTGCATTCATTAAGAATTCCATATCAATAATATAATATATGATTTGACAATTCAGATTTATAAAAAATTTAATTTGAATTATATATCCTAGCAAAACAATGATTTATTTAAAAAAATTTTGTTGTTCGTAAGAATATTTTAAAAGTTTTAACTATTACTAATACTAATTAATTTATTTCTTTAGTTTTAAGGTTATTTGTTGATATATTTTATGTAAATGGTTTTGTAATTTAAACTATTTATACTACTTTATAAATTATTAAACATTTGAGGAATTTCACCGAATCAATGCCTGTACCTGCAATACATTTTAATATTTCATAAAGGCAAAATTTTATTTAACATATATTTTATAATTTTAGCAAAATTAGGAGATTAATTTCGTATCTGCTTCATAATCAAAATCAGATTTTAGTGAGATAATTATTGTTTGACTTTTACAAAAGTCAAATAATAATTATCTTACTCTGCTGCTCAAAACGGTTAAAGAATATTGAGGTTGTGGGAGGGAAATTGTTCCGATGGTTGATAGATGATCAACAGACATGATAAGCTGTGCGTGTGAAAAAAATTAAACATGTTTGGCAGAAAAAAAATGCGTTTTATTGAGCATTTGGAAACAAGCAGAATTTTTCCGTTTGCATTAAAAAAATGTTTCGAAAGAAAATTGTTTTAGTAGAGACTATGTTTTTCCCTTATTTTACTCTTCTAAAAACGCTCATTCCTATTCTCGGAGAATTTATGTAGGTGGTATGTTGACAGTAAAACTTAACTGCTTAAAATCTCTCAAATATATTGTATTTGGTTCATATTCGAGAAACACACTAGCCAGTCCATTTTTCCTTGAATAGAAAATCATCTTCCAAGAGAACACTATGTGACTTTGAAACCGCGTTTTGTACTGCCTAACGGCCAAAGGCTATTGAAAGACAATTTAACGTTCACCGTGTAATTGCCTTTTGGGAGGACTTTTCATAGAGAGGGGATTGTATTCATAGTAAGGGAGGTAACACAGAAAAGTCCTAAGCACTCACCGATCAACAGATGTGCAAGCCAAAGGCAGAGAGCAACATCGCTCAACCATTATTCAGTAGTACATGGTCTCGAACCCAGGCGCTTTTACTCTGAAGAGCAGTGTCTTACCACTAGACTTCATGCAACACGGTGTGGCTTTTGACATCGCATAGTGGACAACCTAACAGTCGAAGAGCAAAAGGTTTTTCAATATCTACCTCATATTGCCTTCCTGGAGAACCTTTCATAGACAGTGGACCGTATTTGCGTGTCGCAAGGGAAGAAACTCGGAAAGCCCCTAATCACCGTCCTCGACAGACGTGCATGTTTAAAACAAAAGTTGCAACATCCATCTATCTTTGTTTAACAATGGCTTGGTTCGAGCCCTGTACCTTACATTTCGAAGAGCAAACCAAAATATGATAAACAATGTATAAACAAAACAAACAAAAAAAAAAAAAAGAATATTGCAAACCATAATATGATTTGCAATTTTCGTCCATTAATATTGAAGCTACCCCCAATTACTGCATCGTAAGGGATTATAATATAGGTTTGAAAATTTCATCCTACATCGCTGATATATACCGCATCGGTTATAGCACCATTTCGAAATTTGTGGTGATCGGTACTTCCCTTAATTAAAATGCTAGTGCAGACCATCACTCCCACCACCGAATTTGACACTGCACAAAGATAGAATTATTTTTATTGCTAATTTCCCTCCTGATGAAAATACACCTATTATTAGAATGGGACATCAATTTTCTACTAGTTTACGTATTTGGTTGTCCACTTCCTGTTGACGTTAACAGGAAGGCAAAACCTTGCTGTTATCGTAATACTACCGGGTGGTATAAAAGACACCTCCCCTATATATGAGTCCTTACTGGCGAATCGTTCTACCAATCGAAATGAAAGTTTAGATATAGTTATTTATGTACAGGGTTCTGATTATGATGATTTAAAACAATGAACCTCTCACAGTTACTGTGAGAAAATTTCGAAATTTTTGAATGACAACACCTCTATATATATATATATTTTTTTTTTTTCTGTGAATAAGTTGATTAGAGCATGGAAAAACCTTAAATGGCGTTGTAACGAGATACGTATAACGTAAATTGGTGACGTAAAATATTTGTAAAGAAGAGCGTCATAAAGAACCAATCACAGTAAAAGGGAAGATGTATCGATGTACTTTGCATAATTCACTGGGATAGGTAGAAGCATCCATCACAGAACACGCTTGTGATATAAGCAGTGTGGGAAGATTTGTTTCTTCATGTTCGTGCTTATCTGTCTCGTTTCTTGTGAAGAAGATGACATTTCAAACAACGAGGTGAATTGATAAAGCTGTTTCATCTGAGCGAAGAAAATGCTGCGAAATCATAAGCTAAAACGAGGCCCATGTTCCGTAAAAAGTGTACTTGGTTTTGAAGTATTTGTGTATTTAAAAGCGTATTTGGTAAAGAAATTTGAAGAAATGGATTGCACATCTGATAGACCGCGATCCGGACGACCTCGTATTCCTGTTGGAGTTCTTGCGAAAGTGCATAATACGATTACTACACTTCCATTACGTACAGCAAGATGTGTTTTTGCAATTTGGATGTATTGAAAACCACAATTTTCCAAATTCGGTGTTCTTTAACAATTCCAGCACGTCCAGGCGTTGGCACGTGGAGATAACCAATCATACGTCGACTTTGCAAATTTTTTCCTCATCAGACATGATGAAGATAGCAGGTGCCCCCTGCGAATATTATGGACGCATGAGGTACATTTCATCCTGATTGAGAACGTGAACTCCAAGAACTGTGTTCATTGAGTGGAAGAAAATTCTCATGGTGTGGCACCAGTGACTTTATAAGACAAATATGTGACTGCGTGATGCGGCATCGCAGGGATATTCATTCGGGGTCCTTACTTCTTCGAAGAAGTCACATTTAGTGGTATGCAAACGTGCTCTGTCACAGGTGCATAAGAATACGTCGCTTGTTCTTTTTAATCATTTTAAATTACTAATTTAAATCATATGCGTTTTTAATAGTCTTAATGACAGTTTCGGAATGGAGGGCATAATATGTATGGTTTACCTTCTAAAAGTGAGGCTGCAGTGGCCTGGTTCGTTAGGGCGTCGTTCTCGTTACCGGAAAGTAGTGAATTCGAATCCCCCAGCATATCTGAAGATCCGTTGTAATCACTAATGGCGACTGGGGCACGTAAAATATGTCGTAGTCGCAATGTTCTCCATGTTCCTATTCCAAATTAATACTTCCGGGATGTTTAAGAGTTAGGCCATGAGTCTTCTCTGCCTCAATCTTTAAATTAGAGACCCAGATGGTGCTGCTATCTATCAACCAAAAGTCGTACTTCCACCTACGTATGGGGGTGCTTTGTTCAAAAATGGAAGATGCTCTTTCTGACTTCATTCGCCTAATCCGTGATGGGCTGGCCTGGCTTCCCGGCTGGCTCGGAATTACAATGTGATGGCTTAATGGTATGCAGAAGGTAAACTGAGAGCTTATGGTGTGCATCTTACGTTGAAGACATTGATGTTCTTCTCCCCTTCTGATGCATGGTAATATCAGTTCTCTTTCTTTGGGGGGGGGGGAACTTACAATGTACGAAGTGACCAGCATGTTCTCCTAATCCGATCAAGTATGTTTGTTTCAAGATGAAAGCTTCAGTTTATTATCTGCGATTCAGAAATTTCATTTCTTTAGAGGTAGAGCAAATAAAACAAGAATTTTTTCCTGCAATATTAAATCGAAAAACAAAATTAATTTGTCATTTAACAGTTTATTACCATGTTAAATATAAAACAATCTGATGTAAGGTGATAAAAAAATAGCCTTTATAATATTTGTTATCTCATTTAAAATATAAAGTGGAGTTGTGTGTGACCAACTCTTCACTTCACGTAAGCATGTTTATAAATCTGAATTTTAGGGAAATATATCGGTGTATAAAACTTTTAAATGTGTTTAATTACTTATGTAGTTATTTAAATAATTTTTTATTAAAAATTGCTTACATCGTTATAAAGCATTTTGAATATTTCTGAGGCGTCTAATTTTATAATTAAAGTAATAAATTTTTCAACACAAACCCAACAAGCATTCAGTACATTTACTATTGTTATATTCAACTTATATCGTATGCATTTGTTAATTAATTGGTAAGCAAAAAGTTATTTCATCATTGAATGTGTCTGACGCATTTTTGTCCGTATACGTACTATATTAAAATAATTAACTAAATAAATGGAAACTGATTTTGATCCCCACATTTTCCCCTATATATTTTGAATTAATGTAGTTTTATTTTTGAGCGATGACTCCGGAAAAAAAAGAATGGAAGTTTTCTGGATCTTCTCCGCTCTGGAGAAGCTGGTTATTCTTCTACTCGGTCTGTCAATGAGAGTTTATGTTCGTGACCTTCGAGAATTCATTCTACCCGATCACCTTATTATTTACGTTCACTTCGTTCTTCGCGTTCAGTTCGAATTTTGACTACATTGCTTTTTAATTATTAGCAGTTCTAGCTCAGTCATCAACTTGCCTTCCAATGTAATTTATTTTGACCTGCTCTTTCGATTCTTGCATTATCAAAAGCATTCATAATAGATGAACTCGTCATTTTTAATAAAAAATTCTTTGGAAATCGGAAATATTTTTCAAGTGCAATTATCTTTATAAATAGGTAAGTAATAATAAGGTTGTTCTCAGCTTTAATGAAAAACACACTGGGCAAAATATAATTTCGATAGTCTGTAACCTTATAGATTATAAAATTTCCTCAATTATAACAGGCAATGCTGCAAATATAAAATTAGCCACATCCCTTTTAAATTAGGCAATGTTTATTTTGCTGTTTGCCCTCACTTTAAATTTGATTATCCAAAATGCCCTAAAATTTTTAATTAAAAAATAGTTGCTTTTTAAAAAAGTTTTGATGTTTCATAAGTGTAATTAAAATGTAAGATAATTTTTTAAAAAAATAAATTTATTACAAAATGTTTCCGCACGTTGGTATTCAACATGCGAAATGTTAAAAAGATTTTTTCATAAAACAAGGATCCGATAATATTTTCTCTTGAAATATTAGGCGCTGAAAATTTTAATTCACAGATTCTGATTGGAAAATTATGCAAAATTTAATTGATGCTTTACAATTTTTGTTACGGTCACTTCAGAAGTTTCTTCAGAGAAATACGTTTCTCTTTCTAAAACCGTAATCCTAATTAAAATAATGGTGAAAAAGGTAAAGAATTTCATGTAAAATGATAACAATTTGGAGCTAATTAAAAAATTAGGTAAGGAATTGTTGAATGATTTATCAGAGTTGTTTGGATGGATTTCTACCAATGAGCTTATCGCGAAGCTATTAGACGCCAGTTCAAAAAACATAGTTTTAAAGATGATTGGGATTTTAACGAAGGCTGTAATGGCATAATGAAACAACGAAGAGCTTTAAATTCCCAACAAATTTCGCTTTTTAAAGTTGCAGAAGCTATCTTAAATGTTTTGTCTTTCAATTTTGATTTTTTTTTTACTAAATGTATTATTTAAGAATATGATTTGTTAATTGTTATATATTAAATAATTTAAACATTAAACAGATTAATCAAAAATATGTCAAAAAGTCATGTAATTGTATGATTTTTTTTTTTTTTTTTTTTTTTTGTATAAGAATAAACGAAACTGTCATGTTTTCAAACGAAAATAGATAAATTGTATTGCAACTTTATCACATCACTATTGTGATTTTTGAAACGCGCATTTAGAGTGCAGGTTTTTGAAGATGCAAAAGGGATTTTAATTTTTTTAATTATTTTCTGCTAGTTAAAAAAAAAAAGTATTTTATTATAAATTAAATTAAGAAAACTTTTCTGCAAATAGTAAAATTTTCTTTTAATTACAAAACCGTTTTTGAAAACTAATTGAAAAGATTTCAAAACGCGATTATTAATTCCGAATTATTTAATCATTTTATTCATCCGTAAAAGTTTGCAGTAATAGTTCGTGAAATTTAAAAATGATGTATAATATAAATAGTACATTATATTTTTATTTTTCTTTGTTTCAGTACTGTTATTTATAAAAATTCCTAAATCAGAAGAAAATGTTAATTAAATTCTCTGGGAATTCGTTTCCTTGAATATCAAATAGTATATAAGTAAAAAATGTCAAAACTGGATATATATGAAGTCTATACTATATGTGAGGTCTCAAAAAAGAACAATTGTATTTAAAAAAATGTCATGTTTTATTAATAATAATTTCTTAAAACTAGCAATTTAGGTGAAGATAATCGCATTTATATTCGTATCTCTAAATATTTAACTAAATTTTTGACTAAGTGCGTAAAATGAATGGTATAATTGAATAGAAATTTGACTTCAGCTGTAATACACTATTAGTTAAACTATATAAAAGAAAACTATAAACTATATATAAGAAATTTCGTTTTTCAATGTGATAGTGTTTTCTCTTAATTTTACGTCATTTGAAATACTTTGAAATAACTTCAATTGCGTTATTTTTACATTTTGTTTCCTTTCATAATGCATTCGCCAATAGAGCGATTTTAAGCCAAGATTCGGATCCTCTGGCCCGTGGTTTTCTCGTATCGATCTTGGAGATATATTCATTGCAGCTGCTCGTATTGACCCCATGTAAACATTGCGGAAACTATTAGCTAGTTCTTTTAGCGATCCTTTTAGAAGGTCCCTTTTTAGCTTGCTTTCTAGGACCCGATTTTCTTTTGTTATTTAGCTTCCTACATACAATTATAATTTATGGTGATGTGGGTTTTTATTATTTCATTGAATTAAAAATAATCTGCATAGAAATTCTATTTTATGTTTCCACGAATATAAGAAGTCATCGATACATCGTATTTATTGTGCCTCGTTAGAAATAAAAAAACATTTATATTTACTAATTTATAACCCAAATAAACAGTATCATTTATATAAAAATTTTATCCGTTTTTCGATCACATAATTTTTTTTAAAATAAATTTTTAAAACAAATAAAAATTTTTACTATTATTTAAGTAAGCATAATATTCTATATTTCATAATAATCAAAATTAATTTGACTTTGCTGGATATTTATAAGTTGTATTTTTCTGTAGACTCTTTGCTCAAGGCATTAACAGCATCGAACATTTACTATCAGTTAGTATTGCTGATTTGAAGTATAAGTTAAGCAGTGTTGAATTTAATACATGGCTGAAAGCCAGCCGATCTCTGTCCCTTTCTAATAAGGATTATGAAGATCTCAGCAGAAGATTATGGTTAGAAATAGAAGAAAGAGCAAAAGAGCCATGGACTCCAGGTGATTAATTAATTTTTGTTATTATGCATGTAGTTTATGTTAATAGCTTTTATATAAAATTCATTAATACTTTTTTTAATTAATCATAGGTGATATTTTATTATGTTTAAATTTTTTTTCAAAGCATTTTAGCCTTGAAATGCTCTGAAAAAAATTAGATTTTTATGTTGAGGGAAAAGCTGTTATTGTGGGGAGTCTATAAATTAATTCAATCAAAACAGTTTTTAAAGAAATTACACTTTGCTTTGTGTGTATATATATATATATATATATATATATTCCATTTTTTATATAAACAACAATTGGGTACGTGTTTAGAAATTTTAAGGTTTGTTTCCTTTTGACATGTAAATAATACCCATTCTGCATGAAAATTTTTTGGAAGAATATCTAGTGGGAAAAAGTTTATCACTGCTTTGAACATTTAGTTTATCCATTACGTAGTACCGAATTATAATTAAATGAAATCTATAAATGTTTTGGTAGAATAGAATGTTATATTTTGATATATTTTCTGATAAGAGTTTCAACCAATTGAGCCTGTGCATTTTTGATCATTACAAAATAATTTATATCTGACTATTAAATTAATGAGAGAAATATTTTATAATCTTAGTTCAGTCAGTGTGAATAATAAATACAAAATAAGTTAATTATAATCCCAAATAAAATAAAAGGGCAATTTATATACAAAATAAAATCATGAAAACATTAAAATCATACTGCTTTAATAAAAAATACACTATATATATATATATATTATTTTAATTTAAATGTATTTAATAGAAATTAGATTAACTCTGCATATTTGTTAAATATTATGTGCATAAGCAATTACTCTTTTATTAAAATAAATCTTGTATTTTATATTGTTGTCTCAGTTACCTAATTTTTCTCTTGAAATCTTTTATTTTATTAACTTAAATATTGAACATTATTAATTTTTTTAAAAAAAAAACTTTACTTTTTAAAAAGGAATATTTAAAATATGCCTTTAAAACTTGATACAGTTGAGTTGTTAATTGTTAACTTTATAAATTCATTTATGAGAAAATAATACTTTTGAAAACTAATTGAACACTCAAGTTATGTTTGAAATAATAATACAGTTCTAGCATATATATAGTAATATGTAAATTCGCTTGTGGATGTTGTAAGCATAATATGGTATTTTGTGGTTACTTGCCTGATAAAAAACTTGTAATTTAATAACAATGAATGTGTCATCTGAATCATTGCTATTGGTATACTGCATAAGAATTCTTGCTAGAATATTCAATTTGTATTTTGTGTTACAAATAAATGTAGCCATAACTATGTAATAACAAAATTTATTGAAGGTAACATATGTTGACTTTTATTGCTTTGCAATAGATTTAATTTTTATTTTGGGGGCATGTTTAAAGATTCATGATCATTTGGGGGAAATGAGAACAAGATTCATGTGATGATCAATGTAAATAAGCTTATAAAATGCTATAATATATAAATAAATGAGTTGACTCTTTACCTGCATCAGCTGATACAAATGTTTTCAGTGCTTATGACTTTATTGTAAGGATGCTATCATTTTTAGCTTTGGTATAATAACATAGATTTATATTATTTTTAAAATTTCATTAATCCTTCTGTTTCTCTTACTATTTTAGGCAAATATTTATTATTATTAAAATATTTTTTGTACCTAAATGGTAAAACAGAAATGGTATTTAATAGAAAATAATTTATGTAAATGATAAGAACTAACAAAGTACAGGGAAGTATACTGATGCTCACTCACTCATGAAAATGATAAATTAGTCTCTTTTTATTTTTTTAGTTGATATTTCTTATGTTTATGAGAATACCATTTACTGTCTCATTTTTTTACACATTGTTCCCTTTCTGTGATTTTTCACAGAATGTTAATTTTTTTATAATTTATTTGAGTTCCTGTATTTTGTTAAATAAAATCTGTTGTTTTGGATATTTTTGATATGTGTTTTAGAAAAATATAAAATAGCATTATTCTAGAACTGATTTTTTTATAAAATTTCATAGGAATACTTATAAATTTTTAAAATCAAATTCTATTAATTATTTAAGTGCTCTTCTAATGTACTAAAAATTGGAGCAGTATGATTTCACATTTTACTTAGTGAATTTTTTCCAAAAATAGTTTTTGTAATGCTAATAGTCCATCCCAACAAGAAAGTATGTTCTGTTATTGTGTTGTCATTTGAGAGTGATGCTGTGTCTGAAGAACTTTTTGTGAAAATATTAATAGAGAATATATGAGAATCAATTTATATTCTACATAATATTTTTATCATCATTGATTTTATTTGTGTTTGTCAAAAGTTTTCTTTGAAAAAATGCACAAAATTTTTTATTACATAATATTATGTATATAAAAAATAGCTATTCAAATTTATTGTGCTTGAATTGTTTATAATTTTATAATTTATTCAAGATAGTGATTAGTATGGTGTTTCATTTATATTTTTTATGAAACTCTAATAATTTTGTTTGACATCTTTTTTTTTTAGTTGGCACAGTCATTCTGTCACTTTGTGTTGCTCTTTTCTCGGGCATGGTGCTAACCATGTCCCAGCCTAGATTGATAAATACTCAAGTTACTACATCGAAACTTGGATTTCTCTCATATGTGACAGGAAGATACTTATCTCCATCTAGCTGCAAAGTTGTCTTTGATTGGACTGAACCTCAGACTGTGGGGTGTACCATGAGCTTTACTGTTAAAGTATGTTGTATCTATTACTATCCTTGGGTAAAATTTTATTATCTATTTCTGTTCTACTGTACTTCTATATTTTGAAGTAATATTTTTTTTAAAGAAGTGACTAACATTTTTAATTAATGGGTAAATCATGAATTTCTATTAAATTGATTGCTATACCTTTTAAATTTGTTTAATATTTAGAATTTTAATTTCCAATAGGAATAATTGTTTAAAGTAATTTCCTTTAATTTGAAATTTCTTTTAATTAACTTAAAAATTGATTAAAGCATGAAAATATAAATAATTTAGCTATTGAAAAATTTTAATCTTTATAATCTGTTTTTATTCCCAATAATATTAGTTGAGTCTAAAGGAATTTTGCTGTATAAACTATCTCATACATTTTTAAAAAAATTTTATATTCCTATCTTTTTATATCTTTATAATGTCTTTGCATGCATTTTTTTAAAATAAAATATTCCGGTATATGTATGAAAGTTTGGATAACAGGATGCTAGCTTAATGTTGCTCTCTTCTTTTCATTCCCTGTCAACAACATGAATGCTGTTGAAAGAGATTAATAACTAGACCTAGATGTAAAATATATACACACACACAAACCCATCACTAATAAACTCTGATATAGTTTTAGTGCATTTTAAATATATAGGTCCTACTTCTTTTTGGTTCATATTGAAATGATATGTTTTCATGTTTTATTATGAAAGGAAAACATTTTGACTTTCCAATTCTTCAACTTCTATAGTATTTTTCAAGTATTTATTCTTACTAAGCGATTATTTAAACTTAAAAACTGAATTACTGCATATAAGTAAAATTGCAGAAATTTAAAAAAAAATAATAATAATAATAATTTTTTTTATTTATTTTACAATATAAAACATTTTCTCTTTAAGAAAATGAAATTTTTTCTACTTCAATTAATTTTTTAAACTTTTGCTTTAAATATAAATAGCTGATTTGCTTAATTTTTAATTCTCAGCAACTTTTGAAATACATAAATACAAGTAAGTTAAGAAATACACAAGAAAAACACTAAGTAAAAGAATAATTTAAATAGTGTTTTAGATTGTTAATTATTGAGTGCTAAAAAATTCTTGAACAAAAATATACATATTAAGTTAGATTTTCCTATGGTTTTCATTCAGTTAAGAGTGTTTCAATATGTTGAGAATTAATACATTATATGAATATGAGTATGATATGATTTATCAAAAAAATATCATATAAAAAATTAATTATAATTGAATATAGTGATACATTTTATGAAAAAATGACATTTGATATAAATATTTTTTTTAACATTAATATGAACTTAGCTATTTTAAACCAATGCTACATTTAGTGTCAAAAGATATTCCTTTTAAAATATTTAAATTTAATGATATTCTCTATTGAAATGAGTAAGGTAAATTCATTTTATTTACTGAAGCACACTTTTTCAGTTCTATCAAAGAAATGGCCAAGCATATCCTATTTGTGATGAAGATAACATTTTAATAGAAGTTACTCAGGGAACATATAAAATAGCTTGCAGTGTTGAATATGGTGGTCCACAAATTTCTGATGCAAATAAAGCCAAAGTACACTTCACAGTGAGGCGATCTGGGGAGTATCAAATTTGCGTTCTTATTTGTATGACTCACATCCGAGGAAGTCCTTTTAAAAAAGAATTCTTACCAGGTAATATTTTTTAATCAAATTCATTATTGTAATATTTTTCTTCATTTTCACTCTCCAAAAATTATTTATAATGTAATGTGCATTATGCATTAAAAGTTTTATGTCTCCAGAATGTTTAAAGTATTTTCCACATTGGTTTATTTTATAACTAAAACTTACTCTACAGTATAACAGTTTTTAAATATTTTTATTAATTATGGTTGCATAAAAGGGAACTGCACTCTTTTGAGCAGAAAATCTCAAATTTTATATCACCCATTGTTGAACAATGAGAGAAGTATGCTGCATTTTTATTTATTTGTACATCTGTTGGAGAAAGTACCAGTGACTTAGTAGCTTTCTTTCGCTCCTCATAAAATAGCTAAATGAAACTTTACTTGTTGCAGAAAGTGATTCAGAGTGTGACCACATTTTCCCTCACTGGGTTGGAGACATGTCCCCGTTAATTTTGTGATGTCCAAAGTTCTTCCATTGATGTACCATGGTAGGAAAGAAAAATACCAGCAGAAATGTGGTCTCGAAATCACTTGGCTGTGGTTCAAAATTATAAGGTGCTTGATAATGAGTATTCTAAACCTGTTAACTTTAGATACAGTTCAGGCTTTCTTGCATTGTTATGTATATACATCTGTTGGAGAGTATAATTGGGGGTTTTTGCTTTCATCTCTTGATGCACTTAATTGTGACTATAACAGTTCTCCCAAAAAATATGCAATGTATGCAACATGAAAATCTTACAACTCCTTTGTGTTTGGCTACCACTGTATATCATCAATACTGTTTTTGCATACTTTGTCTTTTACTTTACTTAAATAACTATAAAATATATTTTTCTCCTTCATCTTCCAGTTCATCTTTCAAAATTCAGTTTATTTCAAACACTTGTAAATTTTATCTAAGTTTCCTATTGAATAAATGGATGAATCCTGTCAATATGAAAATTCTTGTTTCTTAGAAAAATTTTCAACTGAGTTGGTGCTTCTTTTTTTATGTGGTACTGATTTACAACTCAGTTTTTTGGGAAATATTGGTTAAACTATTCTGAAAAACTAGTTTAGAAGTATTTTTCTAGAATTTATGAATTTCAGATAACTAATTATTGTCGCAACATAGAATAGGCTGTATTAAAAGGTAAAGTATTAGAGCACTTACTAAATTGTTTTCAATATTTTTCTTTATTTTATGCTAAATAAAATCTGCTTCATAAATATTACTTTATTTAAAAATATAATTTTAAAATGAATAACTCAAACATGTTTTCGTTTTGTTTGTAAAATTAAAAAAATGTTAATAAAGCATATAAAAAAAAAGTTTACAGATACTTGTTATGTATGTATATTATTTTTTTTAACTGGAGTATTAAAATAAATTTTGTGAAAATTTCAGTAAAATAGGCATGGATTTTCACTTATATCATTATGAATATAAACTCATTATTTTAATTTAATTATTTGTTCCATTTTAAGTTTTTATTTATTGTAAATTTTCAGATTAAAGTCATACAGAATATAATGTTATTTGTAAAAAAAATGTGTATGTACGCAATTGATATATTCACTACACCATAACAAAATCAAAAGCTTGAACTTTTTGTTCTAAATTGAAGATTTTTGCTTTTAACCTTTAGAAATTTATCTTATTAAAAAATGTTAATAAGATTAATTTTACTATATAATTTAAATATAAAAATTATGATTATGCATTGCTTATTTTGTAAGTTGAATTATTTTGTGATTTAATAGGATCATTATAAATATTAAATTTAATGGGAAAGAATAAGCTGAATAAAAAATTAAATTTTATGCTATCACATTAAAATATTTATGAAACTTTTAAGTTTAATATATTTACCATTATTTAATGTACATCACATTTGTTAATTATATATATACCTCTAAATATGTTTTTTTCTGCTGTTATAAACAATACTAATTCACTGATTAAAAAAATTTGTTGAGAAATGAGATTTTATAATTAGAAATCCATTTTTTGAAATATTTGAAAAGGAATAAAGAATAATATTACCTTTTAGTATTGTAGGAATGCTTTTATTATGTGTTGTGTATGCTTAGTTTTTATTCAATTAGATTTTTATAAGTAATTGTCTCATTATTTTTTACAAAATTAGAAAAAGAAAAAAAAATTTTCATTTTGAAATTAAAGTAATAAAATATTAACATTACACAACTTATGAGTTAAATGATATTGCTAATTTGTATACATGCATTATAAGTGCTAAATTTTTTTATGTCCTTATTATCAGATTTTACATGTTGGAAATCATTTAAATCTATATTTTGTGTATTTTAATGCTTGATTTTTATTCTAAAATGAAAAATGTATATTAGTATTACCCTGATTTCTAGTTTAAATAGTTAATTTACAACAATTCCCTTGGGCAAGTTTTATTAATTACATATTTTTGAAAAACTACTGAAGTTGTTACATGTAGAAATTGCTAATGGATTTCAAGCTCAATTTTTTAATGTTATCTATGCTAAATAATTAATCATATTGTTCAGGAAATACTTTGATTATATTGTGCATAATGTGTAACTCTTGTATATTAATAAAAATCAATAAAATTACCTAAACTATTATATTTCTAGGTTCTCCAGACCCATTAAAGACCAGCTTTGTACAACATTGCTCTACAGTTGTAGGCAGTGAGGATATTCCTACACAACTTTTTATTGAACCTAGAGATAAATATAATAATCTATGCACAATAAATAGTCAATGTGATCCTGCCAATGAATATAGTGTTGATATTATTGAAGTTAGTTTGAGCAATTTGTTAAACTCTCTTCATGTGTTACTGTAATATTCAATTATTTTGCAAACAAGATTTAAATTTAAGTCTATCTTGATTTTTAAGTGTGTGTGATAGTATAGAAGTTTATAATTTTATTATTTTATTTAGAAATATATATATATATATATATATATATATATATATATATATATATAGCAATTTATGTTAACAAATGATTTTTTTTTTTCTTTTGAAATCTTATATTTCCTAATTGAATTGCATTTTTGTAGAATTTCTATTTAAAATTTTATCATATTCAGTTAAGTCCTGATATAATAGACTAAAGTTATACTTCAAAAAAAGAACCATTGCCCAAAATGATTTAAAATTTAGGAGGAACACCTTTAAAACTTAGTTTCATATATTAATGGTAGAAAAATTACCTTTTATCGAAGTCATTTAACTTTTTTAAAAAGTAGTGCAAATTATATGTTAATGGTAAAGATATTTTAGAATCCTCCTTTTCTACTTTGATTCATTTATTTTTTGGTTTAAAGTATTCTATTTCTTCATAAGTATTTCTGTTAAATTTTATACTACTTTGTTACTATTTGAAGTCATACCAAACAAATGCAAGACAAATAATGAGTATACAAAAAAAAAAAAAAAAAAAAAATTGATATTTAAGTCATGTTATAAACTAAAAATTATTTGCTTGTGGATTTGAAAAAAAAATTAGCAAAGTGGGATAATTAATTATCACATAACTATCTATGATATGAATTAAGCTATACAATTTCAATATTTACACCAAAATTTAAAAGGTGTACAAAATAGAAGGTATAATATATCATGCATATCAAATTCTTTTAATTTTATTTAAAATTTAGCTTTATGATTTTATTTGCTTTTGTTATTATACAAAATACTAATTGATTAATTTGACAATGTCTTTTGATATAATAATGTTATTTCATGAAACTTAGCAAAGAAAAAAGTTGCTATTTTAAATCTGAATAACTGTATAGGAAATTAAGATTAGGGGTCTATTAACTATGACATGCTGATGTTATCAATCTGGTCCATGATTGCTAATGGGTTACTGTTGATGGAAAATTTGAACAAAAAAAAAAAAAAAAAAA
>JAPDSC010095529.1:152565-179414 GCA_026290005.1 Latrodectus geometricus
AAAAAAAAAAAAAAAAAAAAAAATTAGTATAGTAATAACCCATTTTTATTTACTCATTATGTTAGGCTTAATTACAAGTATCCACTTGTAAGAAATATAATGAGAGTTATGGAGTTAATTGTTATTATTTTCCTTTCACAATTGTTTCTAGTTGTGAACCAAGGATTATTTTCTGCTGCAACTGTTATTAGTATATGAGTCAAAGAGAAACTAGTTTTCTCCTTGGGGTTTCAAGTCTACTTCATTCTAATATTTTTTCAAATCAAAATACATTGTTAACTTAAAACTATTCTTAATTTTGTAACTGGATTGAAGGTGATACTTTTCATTCAAAAAACAATTTTAGATAACTGCTTGAAGCTCAAAAAAGCACTGAAGGACTTTTCCAAAACTAACCCAGCTTCCAAAAATATGACAAGTCATGTGCTCTGATCTCTTCAATTGAACTCATTGAATTGTCGTTTATTCATCCCAATTTGATCTAATCAAATGAATAACAGATGTGACTGGTTTTAGAATTTCAGACACATTAACATTTTCCCTGCACGAATACTGTTGAGAAATGATACATTATAAGACCAGTGGTTTTGATCATAATTTTCTACGGCTTTTAAAACAGAAGCTGTAACTCTTTCATTTTTACAATATATGTTTCTTCCTCCATTAGTTATAAATTTCAAAGTTCTATCGTCTAAGGTTCTCTTTTTATTAATAATGTTTTTCTACTCCCTTAAAAATATCTTTTCCAGTAACCATGTTGAAAATATTATTAATATTAAGAATTCAAACATTTCATAGCTCCTTGAATAAAAATCAACTTTTTAGCAACAATTACTTTTTATCATAGAATAAATATATGTTTTTAATAATGTCTTCTACTCTCTGTGCCATAATGTTTGCTGACAACCAAAAGTCTTGAACAACTTTACTTCATCAGGGACATTTCTTCATCCATGATTAATAATTTTTTAATCATTTCTCTATTGGTGAATGGTTTTCCACATTTTATGATTTAAAGAGTCATACAAATGCTGGCACAAGTTGTAGCTTCTTGTTCAGTATTGGCAAGAGGTATTATAATTAATCAAACAAATATTACTACAATTGCTCTCTGTGCTTCATATTTTTTTGTCCACAAATTTCCTGTATGTTTTGAATAATTTTGAAAACATTCATTTCACAGTGCCATGCATTGAGAATTGCTATATTTTATTGCAAATTAAAGCTTTTTATTATTAAATTGAATTGAGAAATATTTAAAACTCCATGGATCTTTGAATGTTCTGCATTCACTATTAATTTTACTTCTTTTCCACATTAGTAAATTGCAACAAAAAACAAAATCAAAATTATGTTGCATATGGATATTGAGCAACTCAAGTATATTATTTAAAATTATATTATGTACTACTTTTATTTTACAATAAACAATTTCTCTTCCATCATCTATCTTAAACTATTTTAATTGTTACACTGCATTCTCAAAAGAACAACTTGAGCTATCTTTTAGTATCTAAAGGTCCAGATAATTAAAATGGTTTTAGCCTTTAGAACTTATTCAAGTAATCAAAATGACACTAAAGCATGGAAGATGAAGATATCTGCTCTTGATGTTTGGACAGTGTAGAAAGATATTTAAAATAACTGAAATTAGACAAATGGAGAGCTGTAGTGCCAAATGAAAAAATTTGAAGAAAACTGCATTAGTCTATAATTGAAAGTTGTGTCTCAAAAAACTAAAATGTTTTTGTTTTTAACAAGTAAAATATTAATTGTTTTAATAACAATGAAAAAAATATGAATTTAAAAATGAAATTTTATATAGTTTGTTTCTTTCAATAAAATGTGGTTATTTTAACTGATTTTAGAAATTCCACAATCCATTAAGAATAAAAACTAATGCAATTTTTAAATTTTAGGTGAATACAGGTAGACCAATAACTGATTCTTTTCGTTGGGAATGTTACCCACTAATTTCCCGCTTAGCCTTAGTACTGAAATTTCCAAAAGAAGGCTGCTATCATGCTACTGTGTCATATAAAGGGCAGACCATACAAAATGGAGATTTTAATGTCATTATATTAAATAGTAAGTTAATTTTATTATGAATAGTTCACTTTTATAATGCTCACATATGTAAACAAGTATATTGTTCTAAAATTTCTTTATTATTTTTTTAGTTTTATTAAATTATGATTATAATTTATTTTATAATTATATAATAAAGTTAATTTTATAAAATTTTAAAATTTATTACCAATAATTGTATGAATATGTACGTATAATTTATATAAATTAAAGACAGATGATTGTATACAAAAGATGCACAATATGGAATATTTATAAATGCCATAGAGTTTAAGTTATAAATATTATTTTTGGAATTATTTATATTACTTTTGGAAATATTTCTAAGTAAATATTCAGTTTGGGCAAGACAAATTATCATTCTGCAAATCATTTAACTGTGGCGTGAGTTTTCATTTTAGAAATCAATAAAACAATGGTATTTTTGCATGACCTATTATCTCATGTCTAACATTAATATATCCTAAATTGTCATTTGAATAAAATTGTGTCTGGACAAAGGAAACTAATAAAACACAAAAACTTTGTTGTAGGTGTTCTTCAAACTCAGCATTCTAATTTGAAGTTAGCTTATCTTGCCTGAAATGGAATTCTTAATGAATGGGAAATCTTATTCTTCTTAAATAATGGCTTTGAAAAGCCTTTCAGAAATTTTAAATCAAAATTCAGAAATATTTTGCTTTTATTTAAGCAACTATGCTTTAAGAGTGCATCTTTTAATACGAACCAACTATTCTTTATTTTATCTAAATAATCCGAATCCGTCCCAAGTGGCTTGCTCCAAGGCCAAAGCATTCATTGCTGTTTAATGGTATCCTTCTATTCTTGGAACTGTTGAGGTTTTCGCATTCATGTAGAAAATATCAAAACAATTATTATATAATATGTATAATCTAGTGTGTTTTGCCATTCAAGAAACATTTTTGAAGCCACAGTTTTGTTTTAAATTGTGTGGTTATAACTGTGTGAAAAAAGATGTTAACCATGATACTGTATTTGGAGATGTATGCATTCTTGTTACTTTAATAGTTCTTTCCCAGTCCATTAAGAAATTACTATAGGCTGTTGCAATACACATGTATACAAATCTCTCTCATTACTATTTGTATCTTTAAGTTACCTCCTCACTGTCCAGCAATTCTGTCTTCATTGAATTTTACCATTGATAAAGATTTATATAACAACGATCATTTTATTTTAGTCATAACCTAAACTAGTGTAAGTAGACCACAAGTCTTCCATTCTTATTATCATGCAGATTGGTCACACTTAATTATCTGTTATTACTGACTGCATGGTTCAGTGAAGGGTTTTGATGATGCTGTGCAAAAAGTTACTGATGCACTTCTAGATACTACCAAAAGCATGATTTCCATGCACTCTTCCGTTCCATACAAATATCATAACCATGGTGGAACAATGATTACCAAGTATTGTGTAAGAAACAGAAAAAGTTGTGGGCTGTTTTTCGTAAGTGTCTCACCATAGAAATGTATATCCAAAAAAAAAAAAAGCTTTATCTTATCGAGTACAGTGAAATAGTCAAGGGGGATCTTGGATTCACATGTCTCCTCCATCACTTCACCAACTTTCGACAAATAGCTGTGGTAGAAAGTTAAAGCAGCTAAAGGTTTATATCGAAATTTCTCTATCTCAATGTTACAAACAGGAGTTGTTGCATATTCTTCTCCTTATGATAGTCAATCTTTTAGGTGAAACTTTTGCATGGGTATCTAGTCCAGTCTCTTATTCTCCTAAATTTTACAGGACCAAAGAGCAAGCTAAAAAGAAGCCCATAAAGTTTCATGATAAAGTCATACATCCATATAATTTTAATTTCTCTATGCTAGAACTGCAGAGAGCTCTGTTCCGAACTAAAAATGCTAATTCAGGACCAAATGGTGTCTCATATAAGATGCTTTGTCATCTTAGCCATGATTCTTTAATAAACATTCTTGTTCTATTCAATAGAATATGGACTGAACCTGTTTACTCCAATCCAAGAGCAAAGCAATAATTATTGCAATATTGAGACATAGAGAAGATCCAACTGATCCTCAAAACCAATTGCTCTCACAAGTTGTCTCACCAAATTTTTTGAGTGTATGGTCAATGCCCATCTTGTTTATGTACTTGGAAAACAATCAGTATATATCACTTTATCAGAGTATTTTCTGGGAAGGTTGATCCACTCTGGTCAATATTGTATACTTATAAACACAAATTAAGAATTCCTTTGTACAAAGACATCATTTTATGTTTTTTTTTCTTGTGATATAGAAAAATTATATGATAAGATATGGTTTTGTTGAATTCCTTGCACTTTCTTTAATTTTAAATTCGACGGAAATCTACTGATTTTTATTCAGAATTTTTTAAATTCTCATGTTTTAAATGTTTGTTTTATCTGTTTTATCAATCTGAAGGTGTTCCTCAAGGAAATGTCTTAAGTGTTACTGTTTCTAATATTTGCATCAGCAACATTTTTTATGTATTGCAATTATCGATCCATTGAACATTGTGCTAATTATCTCTAGATACCTCACCAGTTTTCCAATATGCAATTTATTGAATTTTAATCTTTTATGTAAACTTTTATTGAATTTTTGATACATTTAGCCAGACTTTTATTACTGAATTTGTAATTTTAAACATTGTATGGTGCAGAAATGCTCAGTATTGGACCTTGCACCAGTAAATCACACAAAAATCAATATAAAAAAAATCAAGTTTAAACAGTTTAAATAGCATCCTTCCAGTTATTACAAGTTAATCTTCATTTGAGGTCAAATGTTCCTTAAATTTTTGTGCATAATTTTAAAATTATGTAAAAAATGAAAAATTTAATACTTTATTGAATTTTAATAATAAATACCTTCAAAGATTGCTAAAAGTACACTTATTAACCTAAAAGTTTTTCATAAATGATTACTTTAGATTAAACGAAATAAACAAGCATTAATATTTCTAATTCTCAATAAGTTTGACAGTAATTTATGTTTTAATGGCAGCATTTTTGAATTTTTTGTGCAAGTTTATTAAATTTTTATATTTTTGGATGCTTCAAAAGTTTAAATTCATATATTTTGCATTCTAAAAACTTATATTAAACTAAATATTTTTTGATATTTTACTTATTTATAATTCATTGAAATAAAATTTTTAAATGTTTTACCATTCACTTCAAAATTCTAAATTTTGAAGTGAATTGTATTTTCCTTATTTAGAGTGCAGTAAAATAAGATTTTCATGACTTTAATTTTGATTTTTTTTTCTAGCTGAAGAAGCATCAGTTGTTCAGAAAAATGTTTCTAAAAAAAATAAATGTTATGAAGTAAAACTGCTTGCTCTTAATGGAGAAAAAAATAATAAACCTAAAAAAGTCTATTGCTACATATCTCCAAAAGTAATTAGCAAACTTTTCTTTAATCTTATTTTATTAGTAAACTTTTCTTTAATATTATTTTATCTAAAAAAGTCTATTGCTACATACCTCCAAAAGTAATTAGCAAACTTTTCTTTAATCTTATTTAAATATTGCTACTTAATTTTTGTTTTAAGATTTGATATTTAGTACATTTCTTGCATTGGGATGTTATTAGTCATCAGGATAAAAACTTATATTTTCTCTCAAAAATTGACTTAAAAACGTATGTTTTACTTTAAACAAATTCACAAAAATAATTAACTTTTTAATAAAAGTTAATTATTTTTGTGAATTTATTTTACTACGAAATATCTGGGAATATTTTGCTTTCAGAGTTAAAAATTTTAATATTTTTCAGATAAGAAAAATAATGTATGAATATGCATTTTTATAAATCAAAGTTATCTTATAATAATGATTGTCATTTTTTTATTGCTTTTTTGAATTTCATGTCATTTCTACTAATTTGTATTTCTTTAGTGTCATTAATTATATAATTAATCTATTTTATCTGTTAATGAATACAGCCAATATATTTTCAATGTAATTTTTTTTATTTTTCTGTATTTTTCATTATTCAAATATTATGCATTTATAAATTTGTGCCTTGTATTGTGTGTAAATTGATGTAAGCTATTCACCTTTGTTGTACTATTTTTTAAGATAACTTTTTTCATGTATTATTTTTATTTATATATATTTTTATAGTCATATTAAATAATTATTATTTATTATGTCTAATTTTATTGTATTGTATAGTATTAATTTTCTTACTGTGTTTCAGCAATTGACTTTAAAAGAGTATATGTGGAAATTTTTCCCAAAGCATTTAGTCACATTTCGCTTATGCCCATCAACTAAGGTATTTAAAATGTATCATTTTATATTTTTAAAATAAGTGCAGATTAAATAAAACATTGTCATTAGTTTTAAATTTTAGTTAAAGTATTATGAAATATTATCCTTGTTGCATTACATTAAGTAGAAGTATTTATTTTTTTATTTAATTTGAAATTCTTACATTAATTATCTTAATAGAAATTTTTTAGGAAGTATACAGAAAGCCCAATCAGTTTGTTTTTTAAAATATAGTTAAAATGCTTTTTTTATATCTTAAAATGTGCTTCAATGTTTTTATAATGATAAAAATTTTTAAAAAATTTTTTCTTCTGTTTTATGATGAAAGCAATAATAATTAAAAGTATAGATAAAAGTAATTCTTTGATGCAAAAGACATATTGTGTTAATTAAAAAATTAAAGTTTTCTAATCAAACAAAATGTTAGTTTGTCTTAATTGTTCGCTTTTGTATCTGTGATTTTTTTTTTATGATTTAAATTATGCCAACAATATTGATTATGCTATTAATATAAGACTTTCCAGTTCTTGGATTCTAAGCCAATTTGAAGGTAAAACTTTTTTTCCAATTTCATTAATCCTTAATTGGGTACCAAAAAGTCATTCTTATCTAAATGCTTATTTTTGATAAATTTATTTTAACATTAAATATAATAAAGTAAATGTTATTAAATAAGACTTTAACAATATAATATTAAATAGTCTGTGAATTAATTTGAAAAATAAATGGAAAATTCTTAAAAATGTCAATTATTCATTCCTTCTATTAACAAGAAGTCTAACAAATATCAGCTAGGAACTGAGAAATTGTACCTGAAAGTGTATTTCAGCACTTATGAAATATTAATTTTGTTTATAAGCTGATACCTCTTAGAAAGTTTAAAAAAATACCTGAAAAAAATGTATAAATTACTTTTTATGTATGCATATTATTTCCTTGTTTACTCTTATTATTCTTTTTAAAATATCCATCTTATATATTTTTAGAAGGAAAATAAACATTTTTATTTTGTCTTTTAATATTTGATACTTTTATAATTAAAACTTAAAGATATGAACATCAGGAATAAATGATATACATCTTATTAAAACTTTATTTTGATTTGACTTCATTTTCTTTCAAATATCCTTTTTAATTTTAATGCAATTTTAGTGATTGCTAAGTTATTTTTAAATCGTGAAATAGTATGATAAAATAAGATATTTAAGTCTACATTTTTAATAAATATAGACTATTGTTATGCACCATAGCAATATAATGTGCATTTAATTTAGAAATTCAATAATAAATTGTCTGAATTTTATCAGAATTGAATTTTTTTGTTTCAGTGGGACTTCAATAATATATAGAATTAAGTGTGTTATAGTTTCTTTTTTTATTGTGATTATTTATACATTATTTGTTATGTTTCTGATTATAATATTAGGTTTCAACTGAAGATAGTGTTAACTTTACTTTTTATAGTTTAAATTTCAAAGTAGAAAAAACTTTTCTCAAGGAGACCCTATACTTATTATTGATGATGGTTGTCAGCAAGAAGTTGAGCTTATTTCACCTGATAGAAACATTATTGCTGCAACTTTCACGCAATTTTTGTTAAAAAATATTGGTGAGTATACCTAATATTGTTTGTAATTTATTTTTATTTTTTTTTATTTTTGTAAAACTTCATAAGTATATGATATTTAAACCTAATATTTCAAAAAGGTAAGAAAATAATAAAGTTATATATTAAATTCTTTATTTTATTTGTAATTATGTTAAAATTTACATTTTATGTATAATAATATTTTAATAATAGATTAACAAATGAAAATGATACAGTTCTACATTATGTTAAAATCGTTTTTCCATTTATCTATCGTATTAGTGAAAAATCATAGTAATTAAAAAATATCTTTTATTTTGAAATTATTTAAAAAAAAGTGTTAAATGAAGCATCTTTTTAAGAAATTGTCATGTAAATTGCTTTCTCAGTAAAAAAAAAAAAAAATTTAAATTTAATAGGTGGGTCAGAAACTTTTAAAGACAAGCAAGATTTCTTTCACCATGAAATAAGAAAACATCATCATAAACATTTCCATGATAAAGTGTCATTAAAAATATCTAGAGAAAATATTCTTGAATGTGTAAGTATTTCATATGTGTTATAAAAATTAAAATTGGAATGAACATAATAACTCAGCTAATAAAGAGTAATATGTTCTTATTCTATTCTAAAAATGTTTTTATTTTGCAGTCCCTTAAGGAAACAAAAAGTTTTAGCATTAGTGATTGGTGCAAAAATTTTGAAATAACTTTTATAGATGAAGAAGGTAAACATTCTTTTTATCAGATTTACTCATACTATTTGATGTTTATTTTGGAAATTTAAGTGTGATATATTTAAAATATACTTCATGAAAGATGTTTTAACTGTAAAAGTTTTGTTTTATTCATTGAGCTAGTTGTGAGAAATGGGAAAAATCTTCAAATAGGATTCATTTTTGTTTTGACCATGCGGTATGCTCCATCTTGAATTGATGTATTTCTCGTTTTCTTTAATTTGAGATTGCAAGTTGTTTAGATTTTTTTTTTCTCATCCTCAATTAATAAAATTTAACTGTTAAGTAATAAAGTTTCTAATATAAAATATTTAAAAAATCTTTAATATATAAGCTTTATGAAAGATTATTAAGCTTTAATTTGAATTTATATTGTTTATATTTACAATATAACCTTTATATAAACTAGAACAATATTGTTTTTTGTTTATCTGATAAATGTGGAAAAGATATGTAAATTACAAATATCTGCATCCATTTTATTTAATTTATTTTTTGTTTGTAACAAAAGTTTGTTTTACTGGTAAAAAATATTTTAAAAACAATAAAATATTCAATTTTTGTTCTATTATAAAACATTTAATGTCTCTTATTTAAATTAAATTAAAATGTATATAGATTTTAATTGTCTCTTTTTGGAGGGAAAAAAATAGTTCAAATTTTTAAAATTTTTTATCTTAAAGTAATATTGCAAATTTCTGAATTAGGTATAAACTCAAACGTGTTTTATGGGGGGGGGGGGGGCACAAGGAAATTATCAACTTGGAACATAATTGATAAAATTATCCATCAAAAAAATTAAATGGTTGAATTGACCATTTAAGTGATTACCACCAGTGATTTCAAGTTCCTAGTTTAGTACTGGCCTATATAATTTTTCTTTTTACTATGTTTATCTTTCATTTAAAGAAACTGCATTATTTTTGTAAAATTCACTTTTCTACTTTGCCTTACTGAGATATCATTATCTTGAATGTACTGTGTAAATTTATTTCATTTAAAAAAGCAATTCGTAGTTATTTAGTAAAGTTTTGAGTTATTTTTCTATGTCACACTTTTTTATGCAGTCCCTATTTACTGCATACAAAAAATATATTTTTTAATTGTATTGCTTAAGTTATTTTTTATAGCTGCTCTTGTAAAATTTTGTGAATTTTCTTATGTGTTTTCTTTTATGTGTCCTTATCCTCCACATAAAAGCAGGTTTGAGTTACATTTTTAATATAATGTTTAACACACTTAAAATTCACATTATGTCCAATATAAATGCATATTAATTTTTGAGTTATATTTATTGTTCAGTATAATTTTTCATTTAGAACTCAAATAAAACTAATTCAACTTTTTGCAATTACATGTAACATTATTTTAAGAATGTAAGTTTAGTTATCTTGTCAGTTTGCTTAACTACTTTTAAATATTTAAAAGCTATAAAACTTTTTGTAGGTTTCTTATATAAAAATGTTTTTTACTCTGTGCTATGGCTTAAACAGTTTAGATTTGAATTTTCATTTAAAGTCAATTACTTTTTTTATGGAATATCTCATTTAACTCAATATCATTAAAAGATCACAATGTAGTATAATATAACTTGTGTAGATTTTTATCTGTTTGAATAGGAGAAATAAATAAATTCCTTAAATAGCTTAAAAGTAATTTATTACCATTTAATGTACAACTTGAGCACAACACAGATCTATATACTACAAATAAAATAAAATGAAATCTAAACATAAAGTTAAAGGGAAAAAAGTTAACATGAGAGTCTGTTTTATAATTTTTATTTTTCCTTTGCAATAAATTATAGTTTTTTAAATAAAGATATTTTTGTAAAATTGAAAAGTTGAGTTTTGTGATATGTTTATTTTAAAGATGGAAGAGACAAAAATTGTTACTATTAACATTCCAGTGATAGTTGGTATACTAATTAATAAAAGATTGAGAATGAGTGTAAATTTCTGTTGCTATGTAAATCATTAATAATTATGAAAGGATTAGACAAGTGTGCATTTATTTTATTCAGTTATTTAATGTTGTGATTGAATTACTCGTATATTTGAAGAATGCCATATAAAGTTGATATTGTGATTGAAAATTGACCTGCATATAAAATAATCCACTTTTTTTGGAGGAATGAGATGGCAGAAGTTCTGGCGAATGAAGGTTCGGAAGAAACTTTACTAGCTACTAATTCACTGACATATCTTGAACTGTATTCCATTAGAAGACATATTGATAAACAAATTTGGCTTGTTCCCCCCCCCCCCCGAGTCATCCCTAGTATAAAGGAGATTGTCCTGAAGATTGTCCCTGGTATCAAACAGACTCTCCCTTGCTGTTGATTGTGATAGATATGTCCAGACAACACTTTCCAGATTCTTTTCTTCAGTGGACACCTGAGTGGACTTACTTTCAAGAGAGGTCTCAAGGTGCACCCGAATTGTCCTAAGTGTCAAAATGAACCAGTATCACCGGCACATATCCTTGAGTGCCGAGATTTTCGAAAAAACTTCCAAAAATTATCCATATGCCATCTATGTTAAAAGTTTAATTATAATTTAATATTAATATAGATGGCATATAATTTAGCCTATCTAGTTTTATTGGAACGGGTCTGAGACAGGCATTAGAAATAACAAAAGCGCCCGTGTGAGACAAGCATGTGGCAATGACATTTGCCATGTCAGACATGGGCAAATGCCTTAAGGGGTTCAATTAAGTGACAAGTAATTTTTAAGGAATAATTTTTTATTCCTTAAAAATTTGGATGGTAATTTTGTTGAGATTTTAAGTTTATATTCTGTTCATATTTCCAATACTTTTGAATAACTCATTGAAAAAATAGTCTTATTAAAAATTATTTTTTCTCTATAAAAATAATCTTTGTTAAAATCAATTTTTGTTATATATTGCAAATTTATAGTTTTTTTTTTCAGGTGTGGCAAAACATCAGTAACAATTAAATAGAATTGCTATAACAGAAACTTGTTTTAAGAGGATAATTATATTTATTAATTCCAATGAAAAAAATAACTGTTTACATCTATGAAATTTTATTAATGTTCATTTCAACATATCCACTATCTTATCATTATCCTCTCCAACATTATGGTATATTTATATTACTGTGGGCACATGGAGATTTTGATATTTCAAAAATTGGAAAATTTGTGTCTCTTTTATCATTAAGAAAGAAACATTTTTCTTTTTTTTTCTCTCTATAATACTAAAATAAATATACTATAATGAATTTTAAACTATATCACTGTTTCTATATTTATTGTAATTTATTTTCTTCTGTTAAAATTCTGAAATAACTACATCATATCTTACTCAACAAAATCTCTGTTTATTAATTAAATACATTATTAATATTAAATATGTTTTTTAAAAAAAGACTGACATTAAAAAATTTATTCCAAGTGAAATTTATCTCATTGTTAATAAATTATTTTGAATCTTTATTCTATATTTTACTTTTAGGTGTTGATTGGGGTGGTTTAAAAAGGGAATGGTTTGAATTAGTTTGTACAGCCCTGTTTTCTCCTGAGAATTTACTTTTTCATTCATTCAAAGCAGATAAACAAGGTCTTGTGAGTAACTTTGAAGTTATAAATTATATTAAATTAGAAACACATCATTTATATGTGTATATAGTATCTTTATCAATTTATCACAAGTTTTTGCATTACAATTTTTGAATTCATTGTTATTCTTTTGATAAACATTTTATCAATTTGACAAATTTACTTTAATTTGCAATTGCTTAGTTTTTTGTAATTTCATTTATTTTTAATTGATATTTTAATAACATTCCCTTATAAACATACACACATTTATGCACTCATTTGTCACTTTCTATTGTTAGTCTTTTCAAAAATTTCAATTATTTTCTCTCTTGTTAAGTAGTTTAATTGATTTTAAAATACAAAATATACAATTATTATATCACTTATTTTATATCTTATGCTACAGTAAATTTTATTGTTAAAGATTTCACTTGTGGATTATATTCTACCATTTATTTCTGTTAATGTTAAATAATACTTATAAAGGTTTTGTAACTATTTAAATTTTATGTTTTTATTTAGGTGCATCCTTGTCCAAGTTACAAGAGACCTCCAAATTTGAAACCAAAATATTATGAATTTGCTGGAAAAGTTGTTGGAAAATGTTTATATGAATCTGCGTTAGGAAGTACTTACCGCCAGTTAGTTAAAGCTAAATTTTCAAGATCGTTTCTTGCTCAACTAATTGGCTTAAGTGTGCATTATAAGGTATGAAATGCTCAGTTGTTGTTTTTTCTTATCATAATATTTAGTTTATTACTTTCTTTGTACGATAGATTATCTTCAATTTCTTTAAATAAAATATTATTATGATAAAATCATTTCATAAATTTTTAGAAATTTTTATAGTTTGACTGTATAAGATATTTTAAATTTTCTATTTACTTGTGCGTATAAGTTGATCAAAAATTCGTATTTTGAAAGTAATTATTAAAATTAGTATAGTTTTATTAAACAGATTCATTAATTTTTATGTAGTAAAAAAAAGTAACATTTTTCCAAGTATATTTTTCTAAAATTTTTAAGTTTAATCTTTTTTTTATTTTCATGAAACAGAGATTATAAATTGAAATTTATCAAGATATTTTGAAATACTTAACTGCCCATTTTAAATTCCATTAAGCGTTTCCTAATATCTTGATGAGTCTCAATTTATAGCTATATGAAAAAGTTTACAAATAGATGGTAGGAGTCTGTATAAGAACTCATAATCGCAATTTTGTTTTTTATAATATTCTTATGCAATATGTAGAATTGAAAACTTTTATTTATTATTTTTTTTCTTAATAACTTTTGTTTTTAAAATCTGAAAGTGCTTCTTTATGTAAAGTATGTAACTAAATAAAAAATATCCATGAATGTTTCACTTGCTAATATTTAAATTAAAATCATTTTAAATTGTTCAATTTTTGATAACTTATATTTTACTTCTTTCCTGAATTTTTTATTAATCTTCAAGCATTTTTTTTAAAAATTTCATTGAAAATGATTATTTAGTATACTGAGAATTATTTTAGTGAAAATATATTTTTTTTTTATCAAATTTCCTGAAGCGCAAAAATTACAAAAATTTATGTTATATTAAATGGCATGTTAAAATTACATTCTATGCGCTAGTTATGTTTATTTGTGCAGAATAGTTTAACCATTTTTTGAAGTAGCCTAAATTACTATTAGAAAACTATTTTTTAATGTAAAGAACTAAATTTTTATTAGTTCATATTTCTAAATGTATTTAATATTTAATGCTCTTTTACAGTATTTTGAGCATGATGATCCAGATCTCTATGTGAGCAAGATTAAATATATATTAGAAAATGACATCGAAAGCATGGATTTATATTTTACAGAAGAGCTGTATGATTCAACCGGAAAATTAATTGAAGTAATGAATTGTTTATTCTTATTATAATAATAATTCCTGTTTTATAACAGAAGTAGAATACACAAATTAAATATTTCTTAAAAGCTTTTACCAACTATGCCTAATTGATTAAAATTATTTTGAAAAATTTTTTAATTATTTTATGATTTTTTTAACTTTCCTTTTTAAGACTAATAAATGTGGTAATCAAAGGCAGCAATTTATTTAATTTTTCTACTAATTATATGGAAAAAAAATAATCTTGGGTATAAATTAAAATAATTTGATAGGTTATCAGTTCAGATTATACAAATTTGCAATGAAACAGTTATGAAAAATGAAAGGTATTTAAGAATTATATGTAGATGTCTTACAATTTTACACATTTTCACTTTATTATACTATGCAGCTTTCACAAATTCATTAATTAAAGGATTTTAAATTTTTTTTTTCACTAAATGCATATTTTTAAATTTTAGTGAGTTGTGTTATACATAATGTTACATAAATAAAATAAAAATATAGATGATTTGAATTATATTGACGATGAAAAATTAACATTAATCAGAATTTATAAACTAAAATGAATTATATTTTAATTTAATGTAATTGTGAGCGAATTAAAACAGTTTTAAAAAGTCTGAGTTAATTTCGAGTAGGAATCAATTTGATAAGAGTAATAATTTGATAAAAAAAATTATCTGAATAATATATTTAAAAATGTACTAATTTATTTATATATTTTAATCATGAAATTAATGTTTCTAAAGTATGAAAAATTCAGGTTTAACTTCTTAAAATTGTAATATACAAATTTTAAAATGATTCCAAAAGTTAGCAAAATGATCGTCAAATTCCCTCTAAATTATATCTTTATTTAAAATTATGAACTATCCTACAACTTTAATTAAAAAATGTGATTTTAAAGCTTTCTTTTTTGTAAATATAAGTATTTTTTTATTATTGAATTTTATATAAAAAGCATTTTATAAAACATGTTATACTTTTTAATTATGCATTGTAATTATCATATTTTTTCCACAAAGAAATTTTTATACTAATGTAATTAGGTTGTAAGTGATAATTTCTTTGAAAAACATTTTGGAGTATTACTTAAATCTTTGGTATATATTAGTAATTGATGTATAAAAAAATGAGAAAGCAAATTCAGAGGTATCAACAATGTTTTTATATTCGTTCCAAATAAGTAGGTTCCTTTTCAAGTTGTCATGTTTATTTATTTGCAGTTTGTTACATTTCTGGTCTTATGTCTTATTATCTGCACTTAAAAATCTTATTTAATTCAAGGAAATAGTAGAAAAGCACTAAAGAACTTTCTAACACTTTCTATAATTTAGGACTGAATGCAAAAATTTTAATTTAGTGATCAAATATAACATTATCAATATTAAATTTTAACTTTATACTATATCATTGGTTGCCAGTTCAATAATTCTTTTGCAACATTTGATAATAATCTTTTAGAAAAATAAGATGTTTGAAGTACAATTTATTTGGTGTTTGAAATGCAATGATATACATTTCAAACATCAATTAACATGTCTACTCTACATAAAATAAAGTAAAATGGATTAACCTACAAAAAAAATGAATCGAAATTCTCACAGAATATGTAACATGAAAAATGTCTGTAAAAAAGTTTAGTTCTTTATTAGTTTTTAAAGATAAAATTTTCTTTATACTTGTTATACTTATATTTTATATGAATTTTTTTTATAATTGTTATGTTTATATCAATTCTTCTGCATTTTTTAGCATTATTTTCTTTTACTTAACTGTATAATACACTGTTTACAGCAGTTAAAGGGCGTAGTAAGTCTTCTATTAAGTAACAATTTCTGAGGACCCTTACTTTTTTTATGCAGGAAATAGAAGAGAGTTACAAATGCAGATTTTTTTTTCATTTTTGTAGTTTGAAATATTTAAATTTTGAGCTTGACAGCAAAAGTTTTAGTGGCAGTAATTATAATTTCGTTTTCTACTTACTGAAAGACAAAGTGAAAAATTTAATTTGAGTGTTGCTGTTGCTTACAGCAACACTCAAATTAAATTTGCGAAGAACAAATTGAAGTAGCAGGGAGAAGCCATTGTGATTTCAGGATCCTGAACCGTTTTTAGAAATTGGAATTGCAAGTCATAGACTAGGTCAGGTTTATAAATGTCCAACAACTCCATGAAACATGATATTTAATGCTATCAGTTCTGAAGCACCAAATATGAATATTTTTTTTTTTTTCAGTATCAGCATTACTTGTCTGCTGGCACTAGAATTTCGAATCAAACTGTCTGAAACCTAGTCTAATGGTATTAGTTATGTTAATGTCAAAAATCATGACTATGGGTGTCATGTTATTGCAGTGTAAGAGTGCCTTACATTTAACAATTGGAGATGAGTTCTTGTTAATGGATGATCTTTTCAGACCAAAATATGTTTTCCAGACTATGTTTACTTAATAGATGATATTTTCTTTTCAAAGAAAGAATCATGAATGGAATAATTATATTATGTTTTATTGTTTTTTTTTACCATTATTTTACTATACAAAATTTGCCAATAATATGATCGTCTTATAAAATTTATTCTGGGGAATTGGCCTAAAGTCTTTAATCATTCATAAATCTCTAAAACTGAATTTCATTCATTAATTTAAAAGTGAAATTGTGCCCTTTGAAAATGAGTAAATAAGAGTTTACAACATTTTGGTTACTTTTTTGTCAACTGATGTACTTTACCAAGGATTGTCCATATAATAAAAAGCTTTATAAATTGATATTCTATGTAACATTTTTCTTTATTTTGTATTTTTGGTAAACTGCAGTATATTTTTAGCTCATCATTCTTATACATTTTCTGTTTAGGTTTGCTTCATATTTATTGAGGATTAGGCTGTAAACTTCTTTTGTTATGTTTCATGTTAGAATGTTCTATTTTATCATTATCAATAAAATGGTATTTTAGTGCATTCTATTTTTAATATCTAATTTTCAAAATTACAAACTTTTTTTAAATGTTTTCACTACAGGAAGTTGATCTTATACCTAATGGTTCTGCCATTCCTGTGACCAAAGAAAATAAAATACAGTACTTGAATGCTTTAGCTCAGTATAGACTCACAACCAGTGTAAAATCAGAAATTGAATATTTCTTAAAAGGCCTTACAGAATTGATACCTGATAACCTTCTGTGCATTTTTGATGAAAATGAATTGGAGGTAAATTTTCTTTTCTTTTTTTTTTTCTTTTTAATGTTATTTTAATGTCATAAATATTTAAAAATTCATAGAAGCTTTGAATCTAGTTAGTTTTGTGTTTCATTTAAAAATTTTTTATTTAGGTTGAACTTAATTAATTGTTAGCAATTTATAATCTTTAAATTTTATTTCTACTATTTATAAGTATCCTTATATTATTTATTTTCATGTTCCTTATAAATGTACTTCATTATCTAATCAAATCTGTTAAAATATAATTTCCATAAAGTTCTAGTTATTTAAATGAGATCAGAATTACTCTTAATACTCTTAAGTTGAAAAGTAATGTGTGTTTTAAGAGCATTTATCATACTTTTTAATTTTAAAATTTTCATTTATAATCATCTTAAAAAATTGAACAAAGTACTTTAGTTTATATAGAATTTATCATCATAATTACCAGTGTAGTAGCCCAGGAAATTGTATTATTTTTTGTGCCTTTTCTTTGATTTTACTTTATTTAATAATTCTTTTAACAATATTATTGATTAAATTTATGGAACTTCTCCGAACAAAATGGATATTCCAAATCTTATCCTGAAATTCTATAGGAAATTACATATTGTGAAAAGGAAATGTGCACATAACAGTCTTTAATTTTTAAACTTAGTCTGTAAAACTCATATAGTAAAGGAGATTTTCAAAGTAAGGCGAAATTTTTGTTAAAACTATAATTTTTCTTTTTTGCTTGTCAATCAGATATTATATATTTTTTATTGGTCTTAAATTAATTATTTTTAGCTACTTATGTGTGGAACTGGCAGCTATTCTATTGCTGATTTTAAGGCTAACCATGCTGTGAGTGGTTCTTCTTATGAATTTCGAAAAGTAAGCCATTATTGAATATTTGATGTTTTTTTAGAAGTAGGTAATCTTAAATTATCTAAATCTGAAAAAGAATTTTGGAAATATAAAATCTTTCAAACTTTTTAAATAAGTATTATAAGAATATAAGAAAAGGAGCAGTATTCACATTTAATATTATAAATGCTTTATTTAATGCTTAACATATAAATAAAACAAATATAAAAAAAGCACAATAAAAATTTATTAATAGCTGAATGAAAAATATTTAAATTAAATTTGTGTTTTAGAGTAAATATTCTGTAAGTTTTATGCTAAGTTCTTTTCATTTATGATATGATAATTAAATCAGCTTAACAGTTAATTTCAAGAATTCTCAACTATTTGCATTAAAATGTTATTATATTCATATAACAATGCTATTTTAACATAGTCTCCATATAATGATATTATTATAGATGCACTAAATAATATGAATTTAAATAATTGTTAGTTGAAAAGATTAATTTTAAAAATATAATTGAGATTTATCTATAATTGTTATTAAATAAATATTTGTACAATTTAAATTTAATTAAAAAAAAGTCACAAATATTATATTTTTGAACTTTTTACTTATTGATTTCTGTATTTGAATATCTTACCTTTAACATTTTTCTCAATGGTGATGTCAAATAAGTTAATTTTTTTCAACACATTTACAATTAGAATTCATTTAAAAAAATATCATATTGCAGTTTAATTAATGAATAATGAAATAAAATTTCGCTAGGTTATGGAATGGTTTTGGATTGCTGTTTCCAACTTTTCTGAAGAGGAAATGGCACGATTACTCCAGTTCACTACTGGTTGTTCTCAGTTACCTCCTGGTGGATTTTCCGAATTAAGTCCAAAATTCCACATAACTGCTGCTCCAACATTTGGTAATTTGCCCACAGCACATACATGGTAAATTTATTAAATTTTTTATTTCACATCATATTAGGAAAATATTGTGTAAAAGAACTCAGAGATAATCTAATAAATTTTCAACATATTTTTAGTTTCAATCAGCTTTGTTTGCCAGATTATGACTCCTATGAACAATTTGAAAGGGCTCTTAGATTAGCAATTAATGAAGGCTCAGAAGGATTTGGAATGGTTTGAAGTAATTTAGTTAAAATATTTGAAATTGTTAACTAGTATTTGATATTTTAATGAAGAAACAAATGTATTTGTAGCATGACTGTGATTGTTACTCTTCCATGCTCATGTATAAATTATTTCAAGTGAAATTATCTTTTTTTCACTTTTTTAAAAATATGTTTAAAATTTCCTACTCAAAAATTTGTAAATATCAGTTTGTTTGTTTTTTTAACAGAGCTCTCTTTTTGTACTTACTTGTAAAATATTAATAAAATATTAATATTATGTACATATGGTGTTTATCTAATTAGTATTATCAAAATTACATTGAATTTTACTCTAGTTGATATTGTTACAAATGTCATAACATTTATGCTTGTATACTTTAAGTAATTTGCTACATTGTATTAAATGTGCATGCTGTTTGTTGCCTCGTTTATCTTTATTATTTTACAAGCTCAGACAAACTTAAAATAGATGTTGATTATAAATAACTAATATATTTAACTTTGAAAATGATATGTGTTGTAAATAGTAATAAAATTTAATCAAAACAATTCATGAATCACAAACTGTGATTTTCACGTGTCTAAAGAGTTTTCCTTTCAAGTATTTATTAATGTATTTAAATATACATATATATCTTTATCTTGTGCAGATTGTAACAATTTTGCATGTTAAAGTAGTAGCAAAGCAAATATGTATATTTATGTATACCTTTCATATTATTACACTACTAAATATATTTGTTTTAGCACAATTTGTTGCAAAATAATATTTTACAGATAACTTTTATAAATCACACATATTTTTTTAACTTTTAATAATATTTTGTCTTTTAGATATCTAATATTGGACTTTCAAATAAAAGTCCATAATCCCTTAATTTCAATAATGATAGATATTTGATATAACATTTCCCTTTTTGTATGAAGAAATTGCTACTAATATTTGATATCTTTTTGAAATGTTAGTTTCTACTGAAGAAAGTACTTTTCTGTAACTACCCTGTCACTTAATTTATTGTAATCGCTGTACAACATAGAAATCATTCAAAACCTATTTATTGCAATCATAAAATAAAACAATTATATTAAGCACTATCTTATTTTGAGTGAGAATAATTTTAATATTATTTTTTAATGTAAGCCTTTTTTATGTTTCATTGATGTAATCTTATAAATATTTGACTTAGAATTCTAGAAATTTAGGAAATTTGTTTTCAAATTACATGCATAAGTAGATCTTTAATTTATAAAATATTTCTTTCAGTAAACATAATAGCCCTCAGTTGATACAATAGCTATTTTTCTAGGTAGTTTTTTGGCTAAATCTTTTAATATATTCTAAGAATATAATTCTAATTAAATTATCCATAAAGTCATTGACTTTTTCAATTTTGTAAAAACTGCTTAAATATCAATTTAAAACTATTTCTAACACCTATTAGTAAGTTTAATATCAATCATTTCTGTTAATTAATTATGAAAATATCCTGTATTAATCTGTAATGTAGGCATTGTACTTATTCATAATATATCTTCTCTAATGATGATAAAGATATAATGCTTTAGATATGTGTTTATTATAATAGACAAGGAATATTAATTTATTTAACTTACCATTTATTCCTTGCTCTATAATTCCTCAAAAACTTTGTCTTTAATTTTCAGCAATGAATTGGTTATTGTGTGAACTTATTTATATTGTAATAACTAAATAAGTACTCAACATTTTAAATAAGTTTTTTAATTTTGTATGGGGCCAGTTTAATTAATATTTTTTAATAATTCTCTCAATACCATTAAGAAGCATTTTAATAGACTATATATAGCATTCCATTTATAAGTTTGAGCGTTTTTGATAGTCATTTTTACATAATCTGAAAATGAATAAAAATTGTCATTTTCTGTAATGAAGATGTTATTTATTTATTCATCATTATTTTATATTTTAAGCATTGCTTTAATAGATTCTCAAATATTGCTTTCTTTTTAAAGGTTATAATATATCACTGAATGTGTAGTGTTGGTATTTTTATAAATAGTTTTGTGTGATTTATAGTTAAAGTAATAAGTAGCACTTGTTAGATTTTATTTGCATATGATGCAAATAAGATATTTTCCTAATTCAGTGATTTGGTCTAGTTATAAATAAATGAAATATAGTTAACTATTTCATGACATTTAAATTAATCATTCACAATCATCTACAATATGACAAGGTATCTATGAAAAAATATTATTCTTGTTGTTTTGAATACTTTATGGATTTCTTTCTTTCAAGAATAGCTTGCTCAACTTTTGGCAATTTTAATTTGTAATAACCCTAATGGTTTGGTAGAAGCCAAATTTAAAAAAATAGCACACTATTTGTGCCTGAGAATATGCATTCTGTGTCTTAATACTAATATACTTGAAAACAATTCTTGAAATATCTTTGAAAAATGACCTTTGCAATATTTCAACCTCTCTACTTCTATTTTAGTAGTAGGGTTTATTTGGTTTCTTTCATGAAAGTGTGCTAATTACATTGACCATGTGTCTTCAATTTAATTTCCAACTGTGAGGCTCATCATTGGAGATAATAAATCTCTATTGCCATCTGAATTTGTACCATAATAGCTTTTTATAATTATTACAGTCCCATATTAATGTGATGATTTGGAAATAACTGAGTACCTGATGTTAGATACCTGCCTTGTAGCCCATTATATTGTCAAAATGCTATTTTATAGTTTATATTGACACAAACAAAGCTTCTTGTCTTGGTAGTTACAAATTTCATTTGCAGCACAGTACAGTAAAGTTCACTATATGTAACTGCTCTAATTTGATTTGATAAATAGTCACCTTTGGCCTTCTTTTTCTATCATTCTAACTTATTGTTGCTCTGTCAACTGTCAGGATACTGAATATTGAATTGTGATAACATGTAATCTAAATGTGTAACAGTCTATTAGTGTGATAAATAAATATCTTAATATAGGGATTGTGTCCTTATTGATTTATGATTAATGTTGGCAAGTAGCATGTTGCCAAAGTTTTAAAATTAGAACAAAAGATTTGATTTATTAGTTTTTTCTGCTTCATAAAAATTTTAATTGCAAATAGTCTTTTTTATTCTACCTATTACTGCCATCATTTACACTTAATGTAAGCAATAGTGCCATTCCATTAATTAGAATGATATTAGTTGCTTGCATATTTGGGCATTTTGATATTTTAACTAAAACTTCACTTCTACTTACTTTCAAATATGCATATATATGTTATATTTTTCTTTAAAATTTCAATTTTAAGCTGTGTATCATTAATGTCATGGATATTCTAAATTAAGTTGAAACTTAATAATCTTGGATATAGAAGAATTTCACTACAGATAAATTTAGGCTTGTCATTATTATGCTGGATGGTTAGTATTAAAGTTACGATTTAAAATTTTAGTATACTTAAGAAAGATTTGTTAGAATTCCATGGAGTTGAAACGAAACAAATAATGAAACAGTGGAATTAATTTTTAGTGGAGATAAAAAAGATTGGAATATTTCATTTTTTTAAGAATACTTTAATCGAGATCATTAAAGTATAACTTTTTATAACATCAGTACAACTTTTATGTGTCAAAGTCATATGAATAATTCACTTTCTAGCATGATTATAATTTTCCCTTTTGTTATAGGAATTCCTCTTATTTCTGAGATTGTTTGGAAGTTTCACATCAAATCAGAGCAATAATTATTACACAGTGCCATTTTAACATCACAATTTTAATCATCTTGTTTATGAGAGTATATGCGAGCATATATTTGTGTGTGTGAATAAAAGTGACTTATTGTTTTCTTTTACACTATTAAAACAAGTTTTTATAATAGCTAAAATAAGTGCCTAATATATAGATTTAAAAGAATGGCATTGGTTAATATGAAACAGCAGTAACACTTTGAAATCCAATATATACTCTCTTATCATACTAAAGTTATTATGTTTTTTAAATTTTCGAATAAATAATTTTTCTTTGAAAGTTTACAATTAAAGTGTGTTATAAAAAATGTCTTATGATCATCATTAGATTGTTACGTAAAATTATTAAATTACAAAATTAATCTACATCTATATAAGTTAACATAAAAGAAATTTTAGGAGATTAGTGTTGTTAATGAATGCATAAAAGTAACACTATGTTTTTATGCGCCATTATATGATAGGGAATTAAAAAATTGTCATATTAATATATAATAATTTTTCTCTCCAAAAATATTTTTTAATAATTAAGCTTCTAGTATGTCTGCTGCAGATATCGAATCTTTATAACTAGACCACACTGTATTTTGAAAATATTAATGTGTATGAAATGCAATTTAAATATATATATATATATGATGTGTATGCTTGAGCAAAGTTGCTTATGTTATGTAATTAATTTTTTTTTCTTTCATTATATCTATTCTCTTTTTGCATAATTAAGTTTTGTTCTTGAGAAATATATATATATTTTTTTTTGTAGTTAATGTTATTATTTTATCTGTGTAATATGATATTCTTATACTTTTTATACATTTTCCATTCAAATGCATATAGTAACATAACTATGATTTGCTATAATAATATTTTCAAAATTATTCATCAGTTTTTACAAAAATAGTGAAAAGTTTCTCATTGTTTAAAAAAAAATGTCTTGTCATAAAAGGTATCAAAATATGATTAGTTAATGCTATATTGTTTGTAAATAAAATGGTTAAAATTTCTATTTACACTTTTTATCTAAAAGATATGTAATCCAATCACTTAATTGTTTTCAAATAAAAATTTCCATTTTGTGAATTGTTAATTGTGTAAAAACTGCTTTTTCAAATTTTATGCAGACAAAGTAATATTTATATAATGAATATAAATATGTAAAATAATGATAATATAAAATAATGATTTTTTATTATTTAAAACATTATATATCTAGTTTAATACTCTTGATTTTGATTGTTGTATTGTGCAATATTGTTTTGTTTAGTAATTTTATTTAAATATTTTTGATATTTAACATTTATAAAACTCTTTTTATAATTTGTATTGTTAGACTTGTTGCTCAGTTAAAATAATAACTAGTTTTTTAAATATACAGAAATATTAAGAAAGCAATTTTAAATCTAAAATGTATTTCAGTTATTCAGAACTTTTCTGCCTGTATATTTACTGTATATGCAAAATATATGAACTTTATAGCAACTCTTCCAATTTTTCCAAAAATCTTCTTTAAAAATAGTAATTTTTTTAATCATTTGAAAAGTAAAATTATCTTCTGTATTTTTTTAGATAAGTTAAAAAAATATTTTAAAGTCTTAATTTTATTATTCAAATTAATTTGAAAATATATTATTTTAATTAAGTTTTTTTAATAAATTAAAATAGCCTTTTTTTACTGTAATCATCATTTCCTAAAAATACATATTGTGCTAAGTTTAAAATTGTATTTATTCAATGATTACATAGGAAATAAGATTGAAATAAGTAAATTTGAAATGTTTAAATTGTTTAATAAGAGAATTAAAAATCTAACTTTAGAACTTGCTGATAGGGAATGTAATTAAAATAAGTTTCCATGAAATTAGTTTTTAACAAACGAATGAATGCAAAAGCTGCATTTGAAACAATGATTTTTAATTTATGTTAATTTATGAAACTAAATGAGTCTTTATAGAAACTCATTGCATTTCTTAAAAATAAGTTACTAACCTGTGTTTAATGTTTTTTAATGTTTCTATAAATATAATAAATAGGATTTGTAATAGACCTTTTTCCGCTTGAATTATGAATTTTTTTCGCAATCATGTTGTTTATATTTCTAAAAGGAAAGGCAATAATATAAAAAATAATAATAAGTGCCTATCTATTGTGGGAGATTTTGTTTGTTTTATAGAATTTTTCTCTTGTAACATAGTAAATGTGTACTTCAATTGAAATGGCAATTAATTATATTAAGTTATAAAAAGATATGGGAAAATAATTTTTATCTAGAAACTTAGGAAATATTATATATAAATATTGCTTTTCATATTTGTGAAATATATTTTAAATAATCTGTCATAACAACTGTATTATGCTAACACAAACAAAATATTATTAACATAAAAGTTAAATATGATTAACATAAAAGAATCAATGCTTCATTCTTATTGTTTGAATTGGCTATTGAATCTTTTAGTAGCTTTTATTTGTTTTGTTTTTCAAATATTTTGTATACCTTTACAGTAAATATTTAATTTTGTCCTTTTTAAATAATGATAACCGAGCTTTGTTAACTTTGGGTAGCTTAGATATGCATGCATTTGTGCCACTGCATTAATAATTATAATACATTAGACCCTCATTATAATAGGCTTATAACAAAAGATTAAATATCTGAATGAGAGTCCTATTTATGACAAATAATTCTGATTTGGGTAAAATACAACGAAACATTTCTAAGTGTGCCTATGTCCTATAAATGAATGCTAAATAGAAAGAAAAACTAGTAAGTTTTGACATTTAGCAGCAGTTTATTGATTTTCATATATAAATTCATCTGCTTTGTGAGTAGTGTATGTCATGGACGAAATCTGTGCATGTATGTCTAACCGATTGCTTGACAACGTAGAATTCAGGTAAAAATAATATGCTTTAAGTTTCAATCATAAGCCTTGTTTATTATAATGAGGTTCTATTGTATGTTAATAAATGGTTTATCAGTTTAAATTTGTTAATGTTATGCTGCTTCTTAGAGGTTGTTACTGTGATATAATATAAATGGTGCTTTTTATTTATGTGTGTTTGTTTTGAAGTTTTGTGTAAAAGTATTTTTATGTTGATTAAATGTTTCTTTTTTAATAAATTTCCATTTAAAATACATTTTGTTTTATTTTTTGAGAAAATTTCAGATTGAAAAAATGCTAATAAGAATATATAAACTTGGTAACTAAGGTAACACATTCATGTTTCATTAAACTTGTAAAGTGAAATAACTTTTTTTTTATCAAACATTTTTTCACAATAAACTGAATATATATTATAGTTCAACATTTTATAAACATTATGTGTTAATCATTGTGATATATGCAAATTTACTACTGTAAGTTTATAAAGTTATTTTTTTTATTTATTTATATATATATATGTATATATATATTTATATATATATTTTAATTGGGATGAATTGCTGCAAAATTTCATTGTATCTTTAACTTGAAATCAGTGTAATTTTGTATTACAAATTCTGCCTTTGATATTACTCCAGGATAAATTTTTTTTATTTGATCTTATAAATGAAGATAATTTTAAATGTTTCTTTAGTTTTTCCTCGTGTTTTGTTTATTTTTATAATAAGAAATGACAAATGAAATAAATTTTTTGAGGAAAAAAATGAGATGAAAAAAATTAGTTTAAGTAAACGGTGTCCTTTCCTGTAATGACTTGATTCACATTTTATTTTAAATGGCACAATATATATATATATATATATATATATATATATATATATATATATATA
>JAPDSC010095529.1:179424-198433 GCA_026290005.1 Latrodectus geometricus
ATATATATATATATATATATATATATATATATATATATATATATATATATATATATATATTATAAGAATTAAAAATAATTTAAATCACGCAAAAATTATATATCTGGAACCATGTTACTAATCAAATGTCTTTCATTGCGATAACAAATGAAAAATAATTGAAGGAATAAGATTTTAATGTAAAACATTAAGCGCACAATTACAGTTCAACAATTTTTCTAATGTAACTAATATCTATTTAAAAAAAAACGACATTAATGTTAATTTATTATGTATTTAAATTTACTATAGATATAAATAATATTTTTAATACGCATTGAGTTTGATTGATTTGATGCATACTGAGACTTAATATCAAAGATTCTCCATTTTTCCGAAATTTTTAATTTCTGATCTGAATATATTCTTTGTAAGAAGCAGAATTGTGGAAGTCTCATTAGTCGTATTATTCAATATTTATCGTCTTTCCATGATTATTTGCCAAAAAGTTCGCATCCCAAACTCTTTCTTTAGTTTGTATGTTTGTTACTGTGAAATAAAATATCTGTATCATTGCAGACTTTGCACATTTAATAAATTTCAGGCTTAAATTGAAGCGATGTTAAAAAACAGGAGTAATTAACGTTCATGTTAGAAATCTAGCAAATAAAATGTCCTTTTGTTAGATTTCTAACATGAACGATATCAACGTAGAGTCAAGGTATTCACATAGAAAACTCCATCCAGGTAATTTCCAATTAAGTCGTTGTATTTACTAGATGTATATATAGAATCATAGGCATGGTTTACATTATTTCTGTTAAACCTCTTCAAATCATCTGGCGAAATCCAAGGAAAATATTTGTTTCTGTTACCGATTGTGCTATTTCATCAGCCGTTTCGTTTATACAAATATCTTTATGGACAGTAACCCAGATGATTTTTATGAGAAGATAAAATTTTGCTGCTTGACGTAATTTATTTCTTAAGCTTAACTTTTCAAGTTTTTGTTGTAACATTTTTTAATACCTCAGGAAGATGCGTGGAATGAAGTTCGATACTCTAAAAAACATTCAATCATTAATTTCCTAGCAAATCATTGAGCGTCTTTCGAGCTGAAAAAGTTCGTTCGACTGAAAAAGAATAATAGCCTATAAGGACTACAGATTACCTTTTAGAAAAATCAGTGATCATGTTAGACAAAACAAAGCAACTATGATGCGGATCTGTAGTCACTGGATGGAAGAAAAGATTGCTGGCTGACGGGACCGGTCGCACCCACCTCCTTCCACTACTGCAGGTGAAGAAATGCATATTATGCGCATGCCAATGATAAATTGCTCAGCCACATCCCGATTTACTACAAAACAGATATAGTTTAAGACATCATTCAGTATCCACTCGTAGCATTTGACGTCATTAAGTCAGCAGTGGTTTTGTTCAGGCCGTTCGTTTCATTATCAGAAGATAGTGACTTTGAAATCCTGACTCATCTAAAGATTCGTCTTTCTCTTTAAAAGTAGCTGACGCACGTTAAATGGATCCTGAGTCATGTTCGCAATGTCATCCAAGTGAAATAATATTTCTGAAAATGGAAGGTCAAATACTAAGGGTCTTTGTTCCTGCTTCTGAATTACAAAGACTTCCACTCAGCTACTTCTATATAACTGGTAGAGCCCAACTGTTTTCTACATACAGATATATATGCTGTCACTTCATTCATTAGACGTCGATTCTAGCTAAATGAAATGTCAGCAAAACTTTCGTTGCTTTAACTCAAAATTATATAGCTTTTTTTGCAGCTAGTGGTGTTTTAAACGATCGACATGAACAATAGAATTTAACAACATTGCCTTTACCGACAAATTCTATTTCTATTTGCAATTGATATCTCGAAGGAGAAATACCCAAGAAGATAGATTGAAGTCCCATGAACTAGTGCTTGCCATAGATGATCTCTAAACATTTGTCATATGAACACATTACTTTATGGGATGGAAATCCTTAAATCCTTCGCATGAAAGATTTTTGTACGCACTCTCAAAGCATTAATAGCTGCAACAGATATATCACCTCAACAATTATGGTATTTATAAACATCCGGCAATCGTTACTCTACCGTAGTAATAATGGTAACTACTTCGAGTATTTACTGTAGTTATTTTTCATACTTTCCAACTATCGCAATCAAATAAATGTTTTTTTCTATATGTATTTTTTGATACTGCATTTTTTATATATTTGTTTTTATAGGCTTTATGTTGCCCTTACGATACTGTGTATTAAATGCCATTTTATATCTTTGATATCTACTATCATTCCTTTGAATTTCTTACCTCTTTAAAAGAACACTGCTATATATAAATACATACATTTTACATATATATGTAGACAGATATATATGTACATATAGTTAGAAACACTATGTGTGAAAAATGTTGAGGCTGATTTGAAATAAGAATGTGGATATCGAAGTGATCGAATTCATCTTATTCGACGAATCCAGAATCACATGAAAGAGGTTTGAATTTTAGGTATTATTTTAAACCTTAAGCCTCTGCGGAAGTTGAACAGTTACCATCTGGCGATCATTTTAACATTTTGTGAAATCCCCCACTTGCCTGTGATGGCTTGGATTTAATTTTAAATTTATTCAATCATCCATTGTTTGCAAAAATTAATTATTAAATAATAAAGAATTTAATAAATAGTTAAAAATAATACATAGTAACAATACACATCTAAAATCAATGTTCTTAGAATTCTAAAGTAAATAGAGATATCTGTTCACATAATAGCCTGTAAATGTAATATAAAGAACTTATTATTTTAAAATGATGTCTACAGCATTATTTAATTGTTTTATTTATTATTCAATACTTCGTTTATCTTTTCAAACGATATTGTGAGTGAAATACTGTACTCCGTATATTTATTTTGAAGACAGTTTAAAAAAGGAACTTATTTATTATAAGCAGGGCAATTTTAGTCAGTTCATTGTCCGAAAACGAAACAAAAAACAAATTGTTGGGGATTTTAAAAACGAGATTTTCCACTCCGCCTCCTTACATTAATCCATAAAGCAAGTATCTAAAGCGATGAAAACAATCTTATCTAAAATAAATGGCTTGTTGTCTGTCAAAATAATATGTTTCAATTATAATGGATTTAAGTGTAAATCCTTGTTTAAAAAATATTTTTATTAAATAACTTGCTTTTTATATTTGTAAAACTTGTCGCTATGTTGTTTATGCTTAAAATGTATTTCGACTTTTAAGCTAAAAAGATATTTCATATTGGAAAAAATGACGCAGATTTACAATTTATTTATTATAGTCGTAAAATATTTTAGAGTTTACTTATCTATTTTGTGTATTATAAGTTTATTTTTCATTGGGTATGCTCTGTTTCTTACATCACAGACTTCGAACGATTCTCCTTCACAATTTAGGCTTTCTAATTGTAAGCATAATTCACCTAAAGCAAACCTTTTTGGAATAAAGGTAATTATTGAAATAAAAATTGATTTATTTCTCCAGTCACTTTTTATTTTTATAGTTTATGTGAAAATGGAAAAGTTTCAATAAATATACATTTTTATAAAAAAAAATTTTGAAATAATATTTATTAATTATAAGTAAGTCAGTAATGTTTGCATTTCACAGCTTTGTTTATCATAAATGAAAAATTGTAGCTTGGGAAAAAAAGGGGCAAATTGTTTCAGTTTTTATATATGCCTTACTTATATATGATTTGGAGTAGATTTATAAAAAACAAATTATATTTACATTCATTAAATTTATGATTAAGATCTACAATGTAAATGCAAATAATGTGGCTCATTGAATACCTCAAAATTAAGCTTATTTTCATACATTTTATAAAGTTTGCCAGCGTACTTATAAATATTTGCAAATCTACTGTCTTTTGTTTGTAAACGTATAGTGTTATAAGTTTTGTATAAAACTCTATGTACATCCGTACTAATTAGCTCTGATTCTATTTGTTGTTCATTGCCCAATAAGCTATAAGAGATATTTATAAACACAATTTTCCCATTTTCACTTAAAATATTAACAGTTACTTAGAAATTTATCCATGCTTAGATTAGATTATTTTATTTAATAGTTATTTTTCAAAATTTTATCAAATGTATTTCCATGCATGACAGATTTATAAAAGAAGTGACAGTTATTATCAAGTGCATACATATATGCATTAAAAATTTATATGTTATTAATTTTATTCATTTCTCAATAAAGTTTTTATCTTATTTAAATATATTATTAACATATGGTGATACTGTTTGTAGTTACTGTAGCAATCACATTCCTGACACCTTTTACTTAATTTGTTCTGAGAAACTAGAATTTTTATTTGATATGAAAAATATCATTTCCATCTTTTCACGTTTTCTGATTAATTTACCTTGAGAAAATGAACTTTATCATTAAATGTTTTTCAATAATTTATTAAACTGTTCAAAAGTAACAGGGTTCTAATATGAAAACAAATCAGCTGCTTTTTAATACTTTATTGAGAAACAAGATTGATACAGTCATTATATTTTTCAAAATTATAATCTTGTAGGTTTATAATATTTTTCTTGATATAAAGTGACTCATTTATTTTTGCTCTTTGTTCACAAATGCATCTCTCACTTAATTATTCAATAAGGTTGTCTGATATCAAATTCAGTTATTATTATAGAAATTAAATGTGAGGTAATATATGTATGAAATTCAAATTTATTTTTAAAATAAATATTATATTGATATAATTATTTATGTTTATTAAGACAAGCACATTTTGATATGCTATAAAACACACACCTCAAATTTATTTGTCTATTTTTTAACCAAAAATATTCACATAGAAAGTTTAGAATATTATATATGTTTGTGAATAAAAAGTATTGAATTAAAATCAAAGATTAAAAATAATAATATGGGTTTGATAACCAATTTGATAAAGATATCAAAATTTATTATCTGAATTTATCTAATGGTATATTAGATAATAAACTTATATAAGATAGTATTTGAGAAAACTTATATATCATAGTTATGATGAAATTTATGCATTCATTCAATATTGTTTTCAAAATACTAAGTTATGCAACAAATCAGTGCAGTGCTTTAAGTAATATATTAGAAATAATGGAAAAATTTTCTTAAATTGGTCTTGCAAGTTCAGTTAATTACATCTCTACAGTCATACTTTTTGCACTGAAGGGCATATTGAAATTTACTGAATTATATTGGCTTATGAGCTATTATATTTAAATAATAAATTATTTGACAATAATAAATGTAAAGAAATTCACTTCATTAAAATAACAAGAAAATAACATTTATTTTAGAGATGTTGCCAATTCATAGTAAAAATGAAACTTAAAGTGAGGCATTTTTTTTAGCTTTTCAAATGCCAGTTTAATGGCCAATGTATGGCCCTTAAGCCATTAAACTCCTTGATTGCCAATAGTGCTGAAATCTATAAGAAAAAATTGTTAGTGCTTCACATTCGTCCAAATTTTCTGCTGTCTAAAAAAGATGAAGCTTAAAAATACATAATCTATCATATAAAAATAAAACTTAAATTGATAATAAATCCATATTAAAATATATTTGTTAAAAAAATGTTTTTGAAATAAAATTTTAACTTTTCACAAAAATAAAAATTGGAAAACATTTTGTGAGTTTATATCTACATCTTATTGTTAGCTTGCAGTTTTCATCTTATTTTTAATTGTTAAAATGTATGAGCAAATTTCAAAAGCATAGATTTGAAACTTTAAACAAAAATTATTAGAAAACTGTAACAGTTTATATTGTTTGTATATTACATGAAAAAATATATTATTGATGAATTTAGATGAATTTGCTTCACTTTTAAAAGGTAAGAAATGATTTCTTAAAGTGAGATGAAAAATATCGTAGATAATATATGTAATTATTATTAAGAAGAAACTCACATATTTAATGATTTATTTACTTGAAAATTGAAGTTACAGGTTATTTTAATTATTAAACATAAGTTTATGAGGATCAAAGTAATTAAACTAAATTATACAAAACCAAGTAATTATGAATAAAAGCATGTTCAAATAAGAAGCAATAGTTTGAATTATCCTCTTTTCTTATGTTTTTATATTCTTAAATTTATTCTTTTATTTATAATACTGTACATAATATCAAATATCAGTTTATCAATTTTATTGAAAATCAATATTTAACAGTTTTAAATTGTTTTCAATGTTTAAAGGACACTTTTGATAATTACATTATCAGTGTTTCAATGTTTTAAAAAAAAAAATTAATGAAGATAAAGAAACTTTTTTATCTAAATGTTATTCTAAATTTTTCTAAATTTTTTTCTAAATGTAATGTACAATACCATAGTTTAATATGATTCAGATATATACTATCAAAACTATAATATTACTAAAATAAACTATATATAATTTCTTTTTTATCGTTTTTCTTTTAGATAATGTGACATAATAAGACTGCGGATTAATTACATAAATGCCACAGCATCACATAAGAACATCACAAATATTTAACACTTCTCATTTGAAATATGTTTTTTGTTTAACACAACAAAATAAGCACATTTTTGTACATCTTAAAAAATAATCACTCATTTAAATATGTGTGTGTTTATAACCAAAAATTTTCTTTTAATAATAGTTTTTTTTATTTGAGATTAATTATAGGAAATTATGTTGACATGGTTAGGTGTATGATTCACAGAAAATATTGTTCTTCCAAAACTTCTATACAGCTAGTGTCTAGTATGATGGTGCATTACATATCAAAAGAAATAAATTATTTGATACTAAGTGTTTAGGTTTTTATAGTGAATCCAGCTATGTCTTATAACATTGTAAAAGCCATTCATCATGATTATATTCCCTTTGAGGACATCATGTTATTAGTATTATTTATTTAAAGATATTTTGAAAAGATTTTTTTAATCAAACCAAATGTTTAGATTGTTTTAAACTATTCAATTTAGTTTTCTGCTCTTAACCATCTTTTTCCTTATTAAATAATTTTATCTTCTATTGAAGATATAATTTTTTTTTTAGTATGGAGAAAAAATGTTGTGACTTTATACTTTTGAATATATTCAATAATGACCATAGTTAAAAATTTTTAAATGTTGTCATCACATTTGATTTGCTAAATAATATATTTAACTTTTTATATATTTTTTTATGCTTTGGAACTTGTCAATTTTGGATTGTATGCACACATATAACTTTTCTGTTTGTTGTGTTTAAGAACAGATATTAATTATTATTTTAAGAGAAATATTATATTAGATTTTAATTGAAACGAGTTAATTTAGGCAGTGTAAATTTATTCAAATGTTTGGTATAAATTTCCATTTAAAATAAAAAGTTTAATATAATATTTTTTGTTTTTAATAAGCTTTTTGTTGAAGCTACTTTAATTTGTATGTAGCATTAAATGAAGTACTCTCATATTAGCAAATGATACTACTTGTTTTGTTTACTGTTCTTTAGGAAGGGGACAAAACTTTGATCATTGTAGAGCAAGTATTTAAAAAAATAGGATATTCAGTTCAAATTGGATCTAGTAGAAATTGGGATATATTATGGTCCTACACTTATCCTTTTCATACTTTAGCAAAAGATTTATTTTCCTTACAACCATCGCAGAAAGTAAGTTATGTATTTGATTTAAATCAATAAGTAGTATTGCTTGTATTTGTTTTAATTATTTCAGAATTTTTTCAGATAAATCATTTTCCTGGAAGTGGTTATATAACTCTAAAATCTAACTTAGCTGCTTTGCAATTGGATTATGTACCAAAGTCTTTTATATTACCAATGCATAAAGAGCTTTTCTTACAATATGTAAGTATTAAAGTTTTTAAATCAACTTAGATAGTTCACTATTTATTTATTTAAAATTATCCTTAAATATAAAAGTACATTTTTTACTGATAAGCAGCAAGATTGCTTTCAAAGGAGGGAAAGCTTGACAATCATCTAAAGCACCAACTTATAAATTATGAAAATAGTTACATTTCAATCACATTTAAGTGTGACAAAATCCGTAAGATGACCTGTGCTAAATAATATATTACTATTTAATTTTGGGCTTGCAAATTTGAATGCCGTAACTAGAGTTTTACTTTCATTACATTAAAAACATTAATAGCATAATTATGAAAAAATGTACGATGCTGACTTTTCAAGCAGCAGAATTTTTACTCCAATTTGTATTATTGTCTCTACATGATTATTAATACTTATCTGATCTTTTGTAAGCCATGCTTTTAGATGGTTAGTTAAATAAAATCAGTTAAACAATTAGTAAGTTGGATACTCACCCTTGGCATGGTTCTAAATTCATTTAAAACTGTAAACAATTTTTGTAATAATGTAAATTTTACAAAACATTGTTTGTTAACAATTTTTGTAATAATGATGCTCAGGCTAGAGCTAAGCCATAAGCCTATCAGCAATAATATAAAACCTCATTCTTATGGGCTGTAAAATTGGAAAGTCTCACGAAAATTTGAAGCAAAATTGTCATAATGTGTTTTGCATGTCAAAAACAAATTGCCAATATACTAAGGACCTATTTTCTTTTTTTGAGTTGCAAAAAATTTGCAAAAATAAGGAATTCAAAGTCAGTGATATTAAATTTTCTGTAAATTCTTCCACCTGCTTAAAAATTAACGATTGTTACAATGATAATTTAATAAAGTAAATGCAAAACTTTCTCATATTGAGTTTTTTCTAAAAAGTTTTGATTTTTTATAAGAAATACTGATATTAAATAATTATTGAAATGTTTATTAATGGAAATTGCTTTACAAAGATACTTTGTTCTTATAAATTTATATCTTAATATGATCATAATTTATATCTTAATATATGTTGAATTGAATATAAAGTTTAATAATCTGTTCAAAAATATTTTTAGAGTTAATGTTTAGGGAAAGTTTTTGCATGCATTTATATATTTACCAAGTGTGAGTTAATTTTTTTCTTTCTTGAGGCTTATTGACTGCTAACTGAACTGTTAGTGAATTTCTTTTCTGGTCTTTTGTGTGATAAGAACAGTTAATTTATGATGTGTTTGATAAGAGTTTTAACATCAATTAATTACTGTGTTTTACTATTTCTTGGATTGTTTAATGAATCTCTGATTTCAAATTTCATATAAATTGTTGCCTTTTGCAATTGATGGTTACAAAAGTCTTATTGATGGAATCCAATTTGAAATTGAATCATTGATCAATTTGATTGTAATACTTTATCAGAATTGTGGTATGTACTATCAATATATTGATGATTTTAAATTATTTAAGATTCTAGAAAATAAATTGGAAAGAGAAGAGAATTTCATCAATTAATACCATGCCAATTTTCAAATGTTGGGATTTTTCCATAAAGTTGAGAAGGTTATATATTTTTAGATTTAAGATGCTTTACAGATGAAAATATTTTAACAGTGTTTTTCTCCTATTGATAGCAATTTTGTTATATTTGACAGTTATTTTCTAATGTGTAATAAAATGCTATTAGTTGTCTATTCCCAAGCTATATAATCAAGTCTGTAATAAATTTAAGAATTTTCTTCTGCAAAAAAATTTCAATTATTGATTGTTTTCGTTTTTCAAATATAAGATAGATGTGTTGATAAAACCATTGAAATATTGGCTTTAAAATGTTTGATTTGGGAACATTTTTTACAGTTTTCTCAAATTTGTTGCATTAAATTATTTTAGAAATGTTTGAAAGAATGTTTTACTTACACTTTTCTTCAGCAAATCATATTGTAAAACTCCTAATTCTTTCCATATTTTATGTGATTTTTCACTTCACATCATAGCCCATGAAAATATTTTAATATATGTATTGATGAAGTCATTGTGGAACAATGACTATTTTCATGCCTGAAAAAAGAAGCATTTGTTACTGTTAGTCTTTACCAACGCCTGCATTTTCTTTAGAAAGTTTTTTATTTATGCAAATCATCACAATTTAGAAAATATGCAACATATTATCGCCACTGTAACATCAAATTTTTTATAATTTTAAAAAAATATAGATGCATTGATATTGTTAGCCTAATGAATAGTTACAATTAATGGTATGTTTTTCAGTAACATTTTTTTACAGTTTTAAAGATTTAAAATAATTAACATTAAAATAAAGTTTCAGTATTTAATTCATTCATACTTAATTGTTATTTTATAATAAAAACCAGGTTAATGAAAAATTTTCAGTAAAAATTATGAACCTGTAACCATCATTTATTTATTTTTTGTACAAACTAAAATTTTTTTACTGACAACTATTATTAAATAAATATTTTTTGAAGAAATTAAGGATTTCAGTTTAAGAATTTCAAACAAATAACGTATGTGGTGATTACAGTATACCAAAATACTAGGAAAACTCTTATCCACTTATGCTTTACTCATTTAAATATGCTTTTGATTTAATAAAGAATATTATATATATATTTATCACAGAAATAGTAAATAATAGTGTGATTAAATATTATCAGTTTATCTGAAATAATATTTGAATTAAATTTTTATATTTAAATTTGACTAATAATCTTTTGGAAATATTTTATCAAAGCATTCATTGGCAGTTGATTCTAAATACATAAGTTTTATGAACAGCTTCTTAAATATTAACTGGCTAAATAATATCTTACTGTGTGAATATTGGCAATTTTTATTCTGCTATTAAAAAAAGAAGCATTAAAATATGATTAATTATTTTATCAGTGAAACATTTTTATTATATAATAATATTTCCAGTCCAATAAAAGAATTCATTGTCAATTAATTTGAAAATTTAGCTGTGAATTTTTAAGCATTTTAATTTTTATTTTAAAATAGAAATGAAATGTTAACTTTGAGTAACCATTTTCTCTTGGTTACACATTGAAAATATTCTTATAAATAAAAATGACTATCTTATTTGCAATTTTGAGTTATATCAGTATGATATTTTTTTCCTTTTTTATTTTATTAATATCTGTTATAAAATGGTTAATATTAGTTTTATACGACTTTATAAAAGTTGTTTTGTTAGACGTATACCAGTAATTGTACAGAGTATTATTGAATATCAGTTCTTGTTGTGAAATTTTCTTCACGCACACAAGGATTTTTTTTTTTTTTATCTGAAGATAATATAAACATTCTTGAAATTTAAAGCATTGGCTTCCATCATTTTAATGTATATGACTGAATTTAAAGGTAATTCAATTATGAATATAACTTAGGTAATTAAACTTTAAATAATTTATAGTTCTCAATTCTGTTAAGTTATTATTTCTGTTGAATCACCATGGCCTAGTGGTTGAGCAGCATTCTTCCAAACACAAAGTCTCAGTTTGTTCCAGCCTCTTTTGAACAGGAGAGAGTTGTTTTTCCACATGCACCTCTGTTGGAATAAACAGTTGTATATATGTGAGAGAGAGAGAGAGTTTTTATGTTTTCACCCTTGTATGTGCAACATTTTAATATGGTCTATAAAAAGTTTTCCTGAAGCTAATTTATCTGATGATCATTAAAATGCTTTTATATAGAGCATTCTTAAGGTTTTTTATATATTGAAGATTTTTATGATTTAAAAGTTGAGTATTTAAGAAAAAACTCACAATTTTAAAAAATTACAATTATTAGAATTATTATTGTAATTATAACAAACATAGTCATGAAATTAAATTTTAAACTATTTAGATTATTAATTTCATGATTTATTCTAGAGGAAAGAACTACAAAATTGCTAGGGTTTTTTTAATTAAAACATCTTATTTTCTATTGTTTTTGAACTTATTAAATAAAATTAATATATTCATTAATACTTAACAGCTAGAAAGCTAGACAAAAGTACATTAACTTAAGACACCATGCCCAAGACTTTTACTTGAAATATACTTGTTTATGTTATGTTATTTTAAGTCTTGTTTATGTTACGTTATCACAAACTGAAGTCAAATTTTTAGGTATTCAAGTGTATACAAGTTGTAAATATGTATAAATTATATTTCAAAATTATTGATTTATTAATGTACAGTAAATATTTTTAGGCTGAAAATAACAGACAAGCATCTTGGATTTTAAAAAGTTCATCTCACAGAGGCATGAAACTTATCAATAGAACTGTAAATCTTGATGTCAATGATGTTTTTATCCAAGAATTTATTCAGAATCCATTACTTATACATGGGAAGTATGAACTTTAGTTTATTTCCTTTGTTATATATTTATCTTTAGATTATACATTATTGTGCACTTAAACAATAAAAAAATTGAATTATATATCTATTTTCTATGTAGGTAAATATATATTAGTTTATGAAATAAAATAGATCAATCCTAAATGATAAACTTCTTTTTGTGAGTTTTCGGTAAAGTTTCTTGCTTTTAAATGTATACATTTAAATAAAAACATGTTAATGATTTCTTTATTTTAAGTAATTGGTATATTCAATTTGGAAAATATGGTAATTCCATCCTTCAAAATTATAGTAATTTAATCTCAGATATTTACTATGTATAAAACATAGTATCGATTGTATAAATTTTCTTATATTTGAAATGAAAGAGTTATGTATATTTATTTAAAATAGTTTAAATTGTAATTTATCAAAAAATAACATTAAAGACAACAGATAAGCTATCATTATTCTTGAACAAAAGATGGGGTTTATTTTTTTTTAATTTAAATTTTTTCATGAAATATTTTGATAAAAATACTGCAATTAATTACTATAATAATAAACAGTTTTATATTGCATGCATTATAAATGTTAAATTTCTTTAATAGTATGCCAAAATTATAATTTAAAAGTTAAATTCAAAAATTTGAATCAAAGAATTTATTATTATACTTGAATAATTATGATTTTGTTGAAGTTTGCTCATTTTTTGATTGACTCTAAATATGTTGGGAAATAATGATATGAGTTAATACCGTATACTACCCCAAAAATTATCTCTAAATAGAAATTAATAAATAATGAAAAAAATATACCACATTATTATAATAATAAAATTAGTAAATAGTATAGTTAATTAGTTCTAAAATATGTTTATATTCAAATGCTGAAAACCATTATAATTATTGTAAATTTCCAAGTAAATATGTATAAATTTTTATATGATATGCTGATTAATTCTTATTATATCATTAAAATAATTTAAATTTGTTTAAGTGTAGAGTTGTCCATTTGTTTTTGTTAGGTAACTTTTATACATGACTATAGTAATATTGTGTGATTGAATGCTGAATCAATAACTTTACTATTTTAAAAATTTATGATTGAACAATGAAACCCCTTATTATAATGTACTCTGATCAGAGTTACCCGTTTTAATTAATTTATTTTAATAGTTATAAGGAATGATATAAAATGTATTAATTTTTTCAACATTGTTTGCTATTATGATACATGATTCTAACAGTAAATTAGTATATTATGCATTAATATATCATCTTGTTTCAACATGATTAAATTTAGGAATACTGTGTATACCTTTCTGTTCGAAAATTCCCAAAACTGTGAATTTTATGCTCACATAAATACCTATTGAACTTGATTACTGTATTTTACAGTCATTATAACTCTTTGAAATTAATTTATTATGATAGAAATTAGGAAATTTAGTTTGACCAATGTGCTTATTTTTGAAATGAATTTATATTATTTAGGAATAATTTTAGAATTTAGAAAAGTTTGATTTGTAGGCTTAAAACTTCAAAGATTTTTAATAATTTCAAACGTATGTTAAACAAAATCAGTTAAATAGATTTTGTTCTGATTAAGCTAAAATTTGTTTGTAATTTATTTCCAACAACCTTTAAGCATGTAAAAATAAGTTAATCCCAGAGTAATATCTTAATCCAGTAGTAATACACTCAGACAAGTTAGAATATCATCATCAGCATTGGCATAACAGCCCTTTGTGGGCCTGAGCCTTCCTCAGAAGCTTTTCCCAATCTACCTTTCTCCCAGCAATTGATCTCCAGTTATTTACTTTTAGGATGGCAAAGTCCTCGCCCACACAGTCTTTCCATCTCTTTTTGGGCCTTCCTCTTGGTCTTTTATTAAAGGGGATTACATTAAAAACTTTTAATGCTGTTCGTTTTGGACTCATTCTTACTACATGCTCTGCCCATCTCATTCTGCTTAGTTTTATAGACTTGATAATATCATTGTCATTAAAAATCTTATATATTTTAAAATTGTATCTTTTTCTCCAATTGTTATTATCGATAAGAAGATGGTTTGCAGGGCCTTCCTTTCGATGTCTGCTAATATCTTCTCTTCATTTTTTAATAAGGTCCATGTCTTAAAGACATAAGTCAAAACCGACTTGATCAGTATCTTATACAGTGAGATTTTTGTCTTTCTTTTTATTAAGTAAGATTTCAATAATGCTCTTAAACAAAGAAGCAGCAATTGGCTGCAATAATTCTTTTTCTAATTTCAGGATTTATGTCAATTTGGTAGTTTATTTCTGATCCTAGATATGGGAAATTCTTCACAGATTCAAATTTAAAAGAATCTATTTCAAAAAATTTAGGGATGTTTTCCAGTCTACCACAATGCATATATTTTGTTTTCTCCACATTCACTCTTAGGTTCATTTTTCTAGCTGATTTCTCCAGTGCCAAAAAATGTTCACCCAGAGCAATTCTAGATCTTGCAATAATGTCCATGTCATAAGCATATGCTAAAATCTGCACTGATTTACTAAATATAGTGCCTGAAGTATCTATGCCAGCATCTCTAATCACTTTTTCTAGAGCTATGTTAAATAGAAGGCATGCCAATGCATCTCCCTATCTAACTCCATTGTGAATTTCAAAAGAGGTGGATAGTTCTCCCTGAATTCGCACCATTAAGATAGTTTCAGTGAGTGTGATAATTACAAGTTTAGTTAGAATACATTACAAGTTAGAATATGTAAAGTATATATTTCAAATTTTTTCATTCACTATATAATCAAAGTACTAATACATATATTATTTCTAAGGAAGTTTAAAGCTATAGTGTTGTTTTGGTTGTTTAATTATATTTTAATAATTACTTTTTCATTGATATGCAACTATCATTTGTAAACATATCTAAAACATCAACATTCTTAAAATGTTTATAAATTATTTTTGAATACTGTTATAAAAATCATGGAAAATTCATATTATTTATTTAGAGTAAACTCATCATAATTGATTTATATATATGAAATAGAGAAAATTCATTGTTGGTATTCTAATTTTTTTATATCAAATATTGATTATATTTTGCTATTATTTGAAATTGCTTTATATTAGTTATGTCTTTATGGATAGAAAAAAATTTTCTGCATTTTTACTCATTCAGTTTGTAAATGTATTTGTTATTAAAACTTTTTGATTTTAAGTATGAATTGTTCCAAATCATAAAATCATCTTCATTAAAACAAGCCATTTTTATATTCCAAGTTTTGTAATAAATGCTTTAATTTCAGTTTAACATATTTGAAAAATTATTTTTTATAAATTTTCATTTGATATCAAAAATTAAAAAAAAATTTTTTTTGAATATTTTAATAAAGATACAAATATTTTGTTTCAAATTTTTTTGGGCATTTTTACCATTTACTTAGATAATTTCATGGACAGTGCTAATAATTATCTGAGTATATAATTTTTTATCTAGTTGAATACAATTTGATGGTTTTTAAATTATAATTAAAATGCATAAGGAAATTGTTTTGAGAAATTCTAATATTAAATTTTTGTATCAATTTTTTTCTGAATACCTTAATTATAAGTTTATATAACTGTAGCTAACTACAAAAATGAAATTTTAAATATTTATTATATCATAAGAAAAATCAATTGCTATAAAAATATTAATTTTGTGTCTAGTACTATGGTTAATATCAAACTTTCATCTCTTCCATGGGTTGATAAAATTGAGTACCAAGCATGTTTGGGAACTAAACACTGGGGGGTTTCAAGTTTGGCTGACCACCTAACCAGGACATATGTTTCCTACCACAGGCTCTTAGTCACGAAAACAGATCACAAAACTGTAGTCCTTGGGCCCATGGAGCTGTCATGCCATTAAGTTTAGTTTTTTTTAAACTTTTGTTAAGGAATTATATGCAATTCTTTGAAATTTTCTACAAGTTATTGGAAAAATCAAAATTAACCTATTTTGTATCATAATGTTTTTCTTCTTCGAATAAATAATTAAAAAAATTAAAATGCATTTTTCTCTATTATTATTGGAATAAAATTTTATTTTGATCAGTAATGAAGAGGAATAAGTTTTACATGTAAAATAAATTGCACTTAGTATCATAATTTTCCTGTTATTAATAAAGCTGGCAAATTTTAGGAAATTCGATATTGGAATATATGTTATATTAACAAGTATTGACCCCTTGCGTGCTTATATCTATTCTGGGGATATATTATTAAGGTATGTGAAAACATTACATTATTAAACTGTATTATATTAATTCTTTTATAAGATCCCTTGGTTCTATATTAAAGGCACAACTAAAAAGTCATGAACAAAAACTCTTCTTAAAATATGTTTTTAAATTAAATGAGCAGTATCATATAAATTTAAAAATTATTAGATTTATGTACAAAATTTTCAAAAATTCTGGCTATTCTGGTTTTGTTTACTTGACCATTCTTTTTCAATTTCTGATTTAATTAGATAAATAATTTTGTAAGATAATACAAAAAAGAGTGCCAATTGAAAAGAAAAATTCAAAATAATCAATTGATATTTTTGACTGCTAGAGAATATTAAATTAATATTTTTCTAAGATATAATTTTTTTTAACATTTTATTTTAAATATTTTTTAATTTTTGAATAATTTTAAACATTTTGTATTTTTTTATTGATAAAAATTTATTTTTTATCAGAACATAATCTCAATGTTATTATAGAATTTTGAATTTTTCAACTGTACTTTATCTTAAGCTCTTTGCAAGTTATTCATTTATTTTATTCTTACTTTTTTGTTTTTCATGATGTTTTGATATATTTAAAGTACAGAAGTTTCATCAGATTATTTTTAGTATTTTTTCACGCAATACCTAACAATTTTGATGACTAATTAGGATTAAATGGAAAATGTTTGTGTAGATGTTATTTATAAAGACAAACAAAATGTACCAAAAACACATGCCGAGTGTCTTATTTTTAATGTAAAAATTCCATAATTTTTTCCATTACAAAATTTTTTATTTCTTTACATTATTCATTTTTATTGTATAGATTATTCTGTTCATGTTGATGCATAATTAATGATTGAATATTTAATTCAATAGTTTATGAGCTTGGCTTTTAATCCAAATAATTACAGTGGTTTGGAATTTCATGATAGATGTATTAGCATAATTTTAATGAATTATTTATCTCAGTATCCAAACATTTTAGAATTAAATGGATGTATAAAAAAACACAAATTTTAGTCAGTTGATTATTGGATACATGAAGTATTAATATTAGATTTTTTGATTGCTTATTGCTTTATTGATATTTATTTTTCCTCTAAGTTATTTAATTATTTGAATTTTTGTAATTATTTAATTAAAGTAATTCATTATTTAAAATTTTAATTTTGAAGAAATAACAAGAAATAAATGCAATGTATTACTTTGCTTTAACTTTAAAAGATATTGTAAAATATTAAATTTTACTTGTAGATATTTTTCTTGCACTTACGTAACTTATAGATATGTCATTTAACTTATAGGTTTTGTAAAAAGGATTACTATCCTTTAAATGCTGACTTACCAGAATCATATATTGTGGGAGATGACTATTTACCAATTTGGGAAGTAAGTCTTAGTTTGCAATTTAAAAATAATCTAAATTTTGATTTAATTTTTTACGTACATGACTTCTGTATTTCTGGGATCTTTCACCTTTATTGAATAAGGCAATGTGTAATTTTTCTACATGATATAATAAAAAGTGAATTTATTTTTTCTTTATTTCTAGATTATCATTATAACTTTTTTATATTATTTTCTTATAAATAATGCATTTTTTTCTGCAACTGTGACATGAAAGTTTAGTATATATGCTCAAGCATAGTTTGATAATTTTATTAGTGAAACAATTATCAGTGCTTGAAATCTTTTATATTTTTCTATATAATTTTAGGCAGCAATTTTAAACAATGGTGTGCATAAGATTAATTTAAATTTATAACATTAAAAGAATAATATCAACAATTTCATAAAAATATTTGCTGTCCAATTATTCAATTTTTGACATTTGATAAAAGTAAATATATATTTCCATTGTTTTTTGAACTACAAATGTTAATAATTTAAAACCAGAGACTATTTTAACTATTTTAATTCTACCATTTACTGAAAGAGAATGAAATATATTGATAGATTTTTCATTAAGAAAATAATAATAGAAACATTAAAAAGTCATGCAAGTAATTTTTAAGTATTATGAAGATATGTTATGTGGAATAAATAATTAGGTCCTCTTAATAGCTTAGAGTTAATTTACATAAATCTGTACTGGTATAATAAAAATATCGTTTTCTTCCTTTTAAACTATTTTGATTTAAGAATCTAAAGTACTTTTTATTCATTAAATTAATCTATTAAACAATTTTTGTAAATGTTAATATTTTTTCCAATTAACAAATCTAGTAATATAAAACTATTTCATAAAATAATCTTATTATTTATATATGAAATGCATTATTTTTCAAAACAATAACATTCAAATCTTCTGTTCATAAAAATTAATTTTCACATAAACATATGTTCTATACAACATAACTGAGTCTAAAATAATTTGAAACTTTAAATGTTTTGAAGAACTTTTAAAAGTACATTGGTACTGATATATATATATCAGTACCAATGTAATTTTTAAAAATTTAAACTTCTGAACAACCTTGACTTGTTAACATTTTTACTAAATATAAACCTGAAAGTTGTTTCCCAGCAAACCAAAATTATATAAACTA
>JAPDSC010095529.1:217013-231255 GCA_026290005.1 Latrodectus geometricus
CTCTTTATTCATGAAAACTGCATACCACTGATGATGTTGGGTTGTCTGATGTGAAAGATGTATTACTTCTCAGCTTTCCCAAAAAAAGTAGCAGAACCAGAGCTGTTTTCTGATGGACAGAGAAATTCACCTGGAAGACGTATGGAAGCCTTATAAACCATCTCTGTAGTATAATCAGTTACACAGTAGTCCACTGAGCAATTATGGCTGCCAATAAAATCTCTCAACTTGACCATTTGCAGCTCAATTGTAAGGAGTTGTGTGGTATCTTGAGGTATCCAAAAATTTCATTAGGGCATCAAAGAGGAATTACTCAAACTGTCTTTCTTGGTCTGTTTTTAACCTGAAGGATATACCAAACCTGGAGATCCAACAGAAATCGAAATTCTTGCAACAGTTTCTGAGGACATCTACGCAGGAAGAGATACTATAATGACAATATGCAAATGCTCAAAGTGGGAACAAGGAGGCATAGAATTTCTAACATTACTTCTAGTAGGTTGAGATACCTTTGCTCATTGACACTGTAAACATGTACAAGACCAAAGAGAAACATCCAATCTAATTAACAGCCACACATCAATGCATCACATTCAGCAGCTATACTCGATGAAGCTCTTACTCCTGGGTGCGAAAGTCAGTATAGATTGTTAAGAATTTCTCATCTAGAATATTCAGACAAAATTGGATGAATGTGGTCACCTCACATATAGAGTAGAGGATGACTTGAAGTGGGCTTACCAGAAAAGGCTGTAGCTAAATAAAGACAAGGAAGCATTAGCCCCAATGTCTTGTAATTGGACATCTCTCTATTGCTTCACAACCATCTTCTGAAAATCAACAATAACTGGTGTATTAATTGTTGAGATATGTACACTAAACAGAGCATTAGCCACTATATGTTTAGATCCTTTCAAAAAGCGAATATCTCTTGTAAACTGACCGATTAGATCTAACCTTTGTGCTTGCCATGGGGAACATTTATCTTCTTTCTGCTTAAATGCATGTAACAGAAGCTTATGATCAGTGAACAGCATAAAATTTCTTCCTTTACCTAAAGTACTTAATTGCTATGTAGGCAGCCAGCAGCTTTCTATCATATGCATTATATGTACACTGTCCAGGAGAGCCCTTGAGAAAAAGGCTAAAGGTTGCTATCCCTTCAAGACTTGCTGAGGGAGAGCAGATTCAAATTTAATATCTGATACACCTACTACAATAGCAAGTGGTGCATCTGCTGCAGGGTGGCTCAAATCTGTGGCATCTGTTAGATCCTTTTTGCATTTCTCAAATGCTGAAAGAGCTTTTTCTGTTCAGTTAATGGCTGCTGGATCATTCTTCCTAATCTCCTTTAAATAGGTTATTCAGTGCTGCTTTTGTTCTGGCAGAATGGGGTTATAAATCTTATATGCACATTACAAGGATCCTACCAAGTTTTTTTTTTATTGGTTCTGGGTTTGGAAAGTCCAAAATAGCTGCAACTTTCTTTATTACTGGAGAAATACCCTTTGCTGACACAATACATCCAAGGAATTTTACAGATGATCATCACAGAACATACTTTAAAGAATTGAGAATCAAACCATACTTTACAAATCATTAGAACATCTGTTTAAGATGGTGCAGATGCTGATTCTCTTTCTCTGAAGCAACCAGAATATCACTGAAATATGGTACATAAAAATCCATATATCTCTTAACAGGATGGATGGATTTCTAGAACATGTCAGCAGCATTTAGCGGCCCAATGGCACACAGAGGAACTAAAAAATTCTATTAATAACAGCCATTTAAAGGATGTCTTCCTCTAGTAATAAATCTGGTAGTAAACTTCTGCCAAATTTAGAGTTAAAAAAATTTCTTTTTTTCCCCAGCATCTGCAAACAGTCTTGGATATTGATCTGGAACTGTCTCATTATTTGAGCTTCCTATAATCCCTGCTAAGGTGCCAATCTCCATTCTTTTTAGACAACACATGAAGTAAGGATGCCCAACAGCTGATTGATAGCCTGCTAATTCCTGTGTCTATGAGATACTGGAATTCTTGCTTGACTACTTTAAGCTTGTTTGAAAACAAATGCCTTGTCTTTAGGAAAACTGGCAGGCTCCTCCTTAAGATTGTGTGCTTTACTCTATGTCTTAAATGCCCAGAGGTGAAACAATCTTAGTAAGAGCAGGAAATTCAGCAAACATGGTGAAAATTTGTGTCACCATTGACTGATTTAGCAGCCAAATCTTTTACTTGGAATACCGCTTCTTGAGACTGTAAATTCATTACTGATTGTTGTTGGTTGGGTTTTGTGGCGCAAGGTCCAAAAGAGGACAAGCTGCGCCAAAAAATTCATTACTGGATCTACCAGGTATTCTTGATGAATATCATCTAGTAATTTGACTACAATAAGCACTGAAATACTCGCCATATAAGCTACAGACAATTTTAATGAGATATTTTTAATATATTCTTTCTGGTGGTATAACTAAGCCATTTAGCATAAGCATCATTTGAATAAATTAAGTTCATGCTGCCAGCATCACACAAGTATAATAAGATGTTGAAATTATTAATAGTATAAAGCTACAACTGCTAGATTTAAAAGAGTTTGTTTGAGGTATTGTTTTGTTACTGATCTATTTGCAATAACATGACTATTACTTTTTAAGCATTACACTGATATTTACTATCAATCATGCCAATCATATATATTTTTTGCAAAAGCAATATTTCCATATAACAGTTGAAGCATTTGAAACTAATATGATTATTGGATAATACAGTGAAAATGTGCTTTAGGTACCCTCCTAGGTGCGGTTTTTAAAGCACCAATGCCATGGCGAAAATTATATAGCTATTTCAAAGTGAAACTTAATTAGTGACCAATAAAAAGGCTAAAACAAGAGTAATTAATGAGCATGCACAAAAAAGCGCTTCAAATTCGCGATTTGGCGAAGAAGGGGACTTAAACTGCAATTTAACTGATACTTACAAATATTAAATATTGTTAAAGAGATATGAGTACAGTCACTTTTTGTTTTATCAAAATATCAATAAACTAAATAATAAAAGTGAAACATAAAATCTTAAAGTTGAACTACATGAATTCTATATAATCAAAGAAAATTTTATTTTTAAAATAAATTAAAATGTTTTTAGTAATTTTTCAAAAATAGCAAAAAGTTTGAAAGAAAAAAATGTGTTTTAGGTCCCCTACTTGGCGCGTTTTCAAAATCGCTGATGTCGTACGAAACATGGCTACCACTATTTCAAAGCGAAACTTTTGACCAATGAAAAGGCTAAAACAAAAGAGTAATTAATGAGCATGCATGAAAAAGCGCTTCAAATTCGTGAGTTGGCGAAGTAGGGGACCAAAAGCGCAATTTAACCGAAAAAACTAAGATGTGGAGTTTTATTATGAAAAATTAGCAGTTACATTGTTGTAATACTTAAGAAAATTATATTAAGTTATTCATACAATTAATTAGTAAAATATATTTAAATACATGTAGGGGACACATAAAATCAAATAATATTCCCTTAAATATATTATTCATGATCATTATTTTCTTGACTATAACAAAATGCATAAATATTTTCAAACATATCTTAAAATAAATTCTAAAATACTTTAAAATTCTATGCTTTTGAAAGGTTTGTATGAGCCTAATATTTTTAACAATTTATTTAGTATCTAGAAGGATTGGCATAACAATGGCATTGTGTCAGAAATCATCAGGACTTTTAATTTTGATGATTTCTAAACATATAACATTTTTAAATTCTTGCTAGACTGACTTTTGAAATACTAATATTTTGAAATGTCTATTTTGGCTCTATATGCTATCCTTTATTTTTCAATTATATGTAACTTACTTACATTTTTTTAAATGCTGAGTATCTATTACAAAACTCCATGTCAACAGCTTTAAACAATCAATGATGAATAAATGCAAACATTATAAATATATTAATATCAGTGTATATTTATTACTCATGTAAAAAAAAATTATTTTAAATATTTGAACTATTCATTTTTAATAAATGCAATGGCCTTAAATCGTTAATTCATAAATGACACTAATATAACATAAAAAAGTAAATTTTAACATAAGCTTTTTTCTGAAATATAAAATTCGAATTTTTTTAAAACTAAATTAAATTATATACATACAAGTATAAAAAAAGTTACTTGTCAATTTTATTCCACTAAGTGTAAAATAAAAACAACCAATATTTCACAGGAATAAATCATAATACTTATCAACAAAAAATTTAAGATTATTTTTGGAGATAAAAATAATCTACAATAAACGATCTTAAAATTAAATAGTATAATTACTTTTGCACAAGGAAAGGATACACCAATAAACAGACTTATTCCAAGATTATTCGTTTTAAAAAAACATAAGTGTTTGTTCAAGCGAAGAAAATCCCCGAAAACATTTTTCAAATTTCTAAAATAATTAAATATTTTCAAAACTTAAAATTGAAATATTTTATAACTTATGCAGTATTTTTATTTTTTTTAATAAACGCGAAAACTTATGTTTTGTTTTCTAGGCGGATTGATTCTTTAATATTGAACGAATAAGTTGTGTTTCCTAAATAAACACTTCTACTTCTATTTCATTTCTAGCAGAAAGAATTCTTGTAGAATTTTATATTTGGGTTACCGGTTACTCGTTTATGTTTAATTTTGATTCACGCCTCGATCAATCGAAAAATTTATTTGTATTGATTTGGATGAAAATTACATGACTGTTCATACGAAACTAATTACTGTTCTGACCAAATACACTAGTGGCTTTTTATCAATTTATAACAAGAACCTAATTTACGATAGTGGAAATTTTCTCGTTGGAACCTCTTTTTATAAACACTTTAATTTAACATTTAATAAAAAATTTTCATTTACCACAATGCCACCGCAAAATGTAAGAGAGGATTGGAGTTTGAAAACAAAACCTGATTTGATCAAGCGTGCTAATGAATTAGTTAATAATTCTCGAAAAGTATATGATTCGATTGCTGCAGTTCCTGATAAAGATGTTTCATATGAAACTGTTATGAAGGTAAAAATTATGCTACATTTATATTTTTAATGTTAAAAAAGTAGTATTCAAATGAAAAATTTCTCTTTAAACTCGGTGCAATTTACAATATTATCTGTTTGATAAACATTTGAATCTTGTCTTGTGATCCTCTAAAATAGAGTAAATAATCCGATTTTCTATGTTTACGACCGAGAAAGAATTATCTTTCGAGAAATGCAGTGAAAGTCATTTTAGCTGAAATCATTAATTACTATTAATTAATATAAATTTAAATTTACTAATGAAGATTTACATTTTTTTTCAGTGATGAGGTTTATTTTTTTTAATAATATCTTTTATGCCATTTTTTTCCTTTATTCTTCTGTGATTCATTAAATTCTAATTAATTAAAAGATTGCATTGTAGAAATGTGATTCTAAATGTTAAAAATTCAAACAAACTTGATAGAAATCAACATTACATTATTTAACAAATGGATACTTTCATTTACATTTATGTATTTTAGGTAATTGCTGATGACTATTGTTCATTTGCCTCAGCACAGTTTTTTTTGGAATTTCCTCAACATATTTCTCCTGATCCTGCTCTTCGTGATGCTAGTGCTGAAGCTGAAAAGATTATTCGAGCATTCATTGTAGAAACTAGGTAATATTTTTAAAAAATAATTATTTTATTGTTTGAAAATATTTACTTGAACTGATAAATTATTTGCAATTCTTCAAAATATTATAATTTTCTTTCCTTTTTCAAATATTAAATATATCTGTGTTTTATTCTGAGTTTAATTAAAAATGTTTATTAATCAAATTATTAATTATTTTTTTACTTCATATACAAGTTCATTTTTCATTTTGCAATTTCATTCATTATTTGGATTTTGTTGATAATAATTAAATATTATAACTGGATAATTTTGTTAGATATGAGCTTTAAATTTACTACTTATCAAAATCCCATACAATGAAATTGGTATTGTTTGTCAATGAAGCTACTAAATTTCATGCTGCACTTTGTTCTTGAAGGTAAACATTTTTTATTTGCTCTGTAAGAAATTATGTCCTTGTTTTCTGACTTCACTCAAGCTAAACTGATATTCAGAGATGGTAACTTTGTGGACGCCTTCCTCAAATTAATTCCCAAAGTATGTTGTAATGTAGTTATCTTAATGAAAACAATTTTTAAGTAATGAAATTACTAATAATAAATGCCATTTTCAGCACGTATTTCATTTTTAAATTTTCTTACTGAACTTCATTTTAATTATTTTTATAATATAGCTTGATAATTGATGTCTTTTGGAGGAAAAGTACAATACAGTGTGCTTTTTTAAAACTTATTGCCAGTGTTCAAAATTAATTTTGATTTGGAATTATTAAAATATTTTATTTATTATTAATCCGATAGTTTATCAATGAATATGAATTAGAATATTTTTTTTATAGAATTTAATGAAATAATACATCTGATTATTGCTCAGAAATATTTTCACGACTGATATTTTCTATAATATATTTTTATAACTGATATTTTCACAAGATGCTTTGCATGTTTTTGTGTTTCCAATAATTTTTTGTTTAGTTATTCAGGGATTATCAATTTGATGTAATCTTTCTTGTGTATATAAGTAAAAACTTGAATAACATGTTTCTTTATGTCTGTTGCATCATTATGCTCCATTTAATGTTTGATTATTTTATATATTGAAAGATCTATGCAGTATTTAAATATGAGATCTTGAAAATTAGTGTAAAAATGAAAACCAACTTTTATAAAGCACAAGTTATTTTGAAAATTTCAATTATTAAATATTTTTTTGGATATATACTTATATATACCAGTATGTTGAGAAAATGTTTCACGTTGCTGAATATTTGAATTAAGAAAAATGTGAATGGCCTATGTGAAAGTTAATTTTGCATTCTCTTAAGAATAAAAACTAAAAAAAGGAAAATGTTTTCAATATTTTCATGTTGAAACTTTTCTTTTTTGATTTAAGTGCTAATATTTCTAAAAAAAGATTTTGTGTTGCTTATTTTTGCCTGTACTTAAATGGAATGTATTTATTAATGCTTTTTCTTGATATACCTTGTGAGTAAAAATTAATAGATTAAGTATTTTCTTAATACATATAAAATCTTATTCTTGAGGATCTTTGTGAAACTATTATTATTTTTTATCTCCATATATACTTTTATAATTTATTGTAAACAGACAATTAATATAAATTTTTCAATTATTAAATTTCATATGAATTTTCATTTATTTAACATTATTTAAAAAAATACCTTCCTAATTAAGTTTGCATCTTTTTCATATTGTATGGCCTATGATTTTTAAATAAATTTTTTGTTATAATAACTGTAATTTATGTATGCCTTCTACATTTTTTATTGTTTTTAATAAATGGCCAGTTTTTGTTAAGAAGCATATGACTAATAAACATTACAAAAAAACATGCAGTGTATTATGACTTTTTTAATATGTTTTTGCTATTTAATGAATTATTAAATTATGTATATTATTATTATTGTATTATTAAATGGATTATTTGGTCATTTCTTATCAAGAATATAAAATTAGATTTAAACTTAGTCAAATAAAATAAACTGATATGCTTATGGTTGCTTTTAGTTAGTAATTCTTTATAATCTAAATAAGATAAGAAATATTGAAAATTTTTATGATGTATTATCATTACATTCAAAATGATTTTTTTCAACATTAACTGTAAGTGTACATGGAAATATGTGGTTTGATTTTTTTATATTTTTTACTTGGATTGTTTTACAGCATGAGACAAGATGTTTTTAAGAAGCTGCAAGTCCTTGAAAGCAAAAATCTTTCTTTAAAACCAGAAGCTCAACGTTATTTAGAGAGGTTAATAACCATAGGAAAAAGAAATGGTTTGTATCTTGTACAGTACTTAATTTTTTAACTTCTGTGCTAAATTCATAACATATTTTCAAACAATTGAATACTATGTTTTTTGCCATTTTTTTAGAATTATTCATTATTTATTTATTAGTCATATTATTATATTCCATTTTATAAACAAACAAAGTTTAAGTTTTATACTAAAATATACATTCTGAATGATTTATATTTTCCCAGTTATTTATATTCTCAAGTTAAAAAATTTTTTTATAAAAGGTAATTTTTCTTGGTTATTGATGTAAAACAACTGACAAAAGATTTTTGATTCAACAGTTTGTTCTGTGCAACTTGCTCCTTTATGGGCCTTGTGCCACAAAGTTTGATCAATCAAATATCAACAATTTATTGGCTTGATTCTCTCTTCAAGGACTTGGGTGTTTTCAGGATGTATATTGAACTGTAGTTCTGCTTTTGTCCTAGTGCAAGGGAGGAAAAAAATTTATTGTTGAATGACAAAATTAAAGCAAAAGTAGTTATTGAATATTTTTATGTAGTAGATCACATCTGTTTTCTTGATTCTTTCTGTTAAAGCAAATTGAAATCTGTATCAAATCTTTGATTAAAAGTTTAATTACTTAAAAATTTCCACTAAAATTTAACTTATTAAATATGAAGTTTACAAAAGTGAATACTTTTTAAACTATTTATTTTTAATATGTTTTAGAATATCTTAGATTTAATAAATGATTTTAAAACTGAATTGATTATAATGTCATATTTTATGGTTATTTCTTAGGTTTAAATTTATCTGATGATGTGCAAAAAGAAATGAAAATTATAAAAAACAGAATTGATGATTTAGTTATTCAGTATTCTAAAAATCTTAATGAAGTAACCACAACTTTAGAATTCAGTAAAACAGAGTTGGATGGTATGACAGAAGATTTCCTTCAGAACTTAAAAAAGAATGTAAGCTTTTTCAAAAATAAAGTTTTATTTTCTATTTTTGTAATTTAGTTTTCATATTTATCACTATACCTATATAAAATGTTTGTCATTGTTAAAAGTTTTAAACTTTTTTATATGTACTAAAAAAGCTTATTTAAATGGAATATTTCACTCTGATAGTTTGTTATAATAGAAACATTTATTTCAAAATATGTCATTTTGATTGCCAAAATCTTTCCATTATATGATATTACATGTGCTTGCTGCTTTGTACTAGGGAAATGGAAAGATATCGGTTAAGCATTTGCTGATATGAGAATTGAAATTATTGGATTAAGAAAAAATTCTGTAACAAGCATTGTAAACTCATCTTAATTTTCACTTTCATTAGTATCATGATATTTCAAAACAGTTCTCCCAAATGCTTTTTCTTAGCCATATGACTAAACTTTTGTCTTCATAAATAAATTATTTACTGCATTGCAATGTCTTATGTGTGCTGATTTTAACAAATTATATTCTGACATGACAAATTTCATATTTCTCATTGTTTTCCAAAATATCAATAGTTCAAATAATAATTTTCAGTATTACTTATTGAAGGTTCCTGCAACCTTAGATCAATAACTTATAATATTGCACTGCTCTCAAGGAACTTATATTAGGGGTTAAAATTTTACTGTGATTGATTTAAGGTCAGAAATAATAGAATCAATTGTAACATTTTTAATTATCCAACGAAGCTTTCTTTCTCATACAAGAGATTTATGGTTTTATATCACTTAAGAACTTCTCAGAAATTACTTTAATCATTTTTTCTGTTTTTAATTTTAGTAGAATTTTAATTAATTTTTTTTTTTTTGAGATATCTTAATTTAACTGACTATAGTAATCAGAAGTTTTTGTTAACTTATTTCCCCAATATTTTCTGCCATTTAAATAAAGTAAATAAGAGTATGGATGGAAACAAAAAATTCTCATTTAAATGATGCACTTACATAATTTTTTTTTTTTTAACTTTAAATGTGAGAATTAGTGGGAAAAAAATCTGAAATTTTCTAATATTTCCCTTGATTTCTGTGATAGAGCCATATAGTATGTAGTATCTACTTTACATTTTAAGTAAAGATGATACAATATTACTCCTCCGATGCAATACTGTTACCAGGTCCCCAAAGCTATTTACCTCCAATTCAAAACTGTTATTAACTTTGTTTGAAATCTTTTGCTGTTTACTTAGATTGATGATTTTTTTCTTTTTTGAAGAAAAAATTAATAGCACTTCTTAAGTTAAACCAAAATCTTGGAAAATTAAAATATGGAAGGCATTTAATTGAAGTGTTTCAAAACTGCTTCTGAAATTTTGAATATTGAAAAGGAGGGTACAAAAATAAAGAAAAGTGGAATCAGTTTATAATTTAAATTTGATTCCATTACAAACAGAATCTCCAACCAATTTGTATACAATATTTCTGTCTTCAGAGGTCTTTTTTTTTTATTGTGAAATTCTACACCATTGTTGTTGCTGCTTCAATAAAATATATTTCTATCTTAAGATATCCAAAAATTTGGTAATAATATTATTACCAAAAATGATATTTTAGCAATGAAAATTATTCTTATATTAGTTATAGTTAAAAAAATATATTATTTATTGATCTTGTGAAAATATTTTAGGAAACAACAGTAGTTTTATTTTCTTAAATGTTATTGCTTGTAATTAAAAATTGAAAACACTGCACTTGTCATACTTTTTCTACCGCTAAGATAGATTCACAATTTTTTTACACTAATTTTGATTTCGTCTAGTTTTCCAAGAATTTGTTTCTAAGCATAATTTAATCAATATGATTTAGACAGTGCTATTATATATGATATTTTAGTCAAGTTTAATAGAACATGCATTAAGATCTTTTATAATAATTTGATATAAAATACATTGTAAAGTAAATATATTTTATGACATTTAACATTTACCACATTACTGCAATTAAATTTTTAATTATTTTGGCATGGTTAAATTTGTGACTGCATAATAATCCATTTATAGAGACTATTTAAAATATTGATTAATCATTTCAAATATTAGATTTAAATATTTACATTTGTTAAATACATTAAAATGTCATTTTTTGACTAAAACATTAGTTTAACTTTGTTACAATTTGTTTAAATAATAGTATGCTATTTTAATACCTACCAATAAATAACTTACTAGTTTTTCTTAAGTTTATTCTATATTTAAGATTTGCATTTGTCAGAATAATTGCCTTATTACATTTTGCTTGCATGTCTACTTATATACATTTAAAAATACACAAAATGATGGAAAAACTTTCTATATTCAATTTAAAGTAGATTTTCATATAGACTTGAATAATAAAAATTTTTCTATTATGCTTGCTCAAAAAGTGTTTGTATGATTATTTGATTCTTGTTTAATTCTAACTTTTTTATCTATCTGTAGTCTGATACAAACAAATATGTAACTACTCTTAAGTATCCAGATTATATTCCGATCATGAAAAGGTGCAAAGTTCCTGAAACTAGACGAAAGATGGAATTTGCTTTTAATACACAGTGAGTAAAAATTTCTTTCAGAATTTTTTTTGCTAAGAAACAGTTTTTTTATTACTCGTTCAGAATTATTTATAAAATGTATTTGTAAAGGAAAATAATTTAAATGTAAAAAATTGCAGTATTTTTTTTAAAAAATTTAGAAAATGTAGTTTAAAATATTTGTTTATTATAATTTTGTTCTTACTTACTTTCAAGTTGGAATAAAATGTTTTTATTCATTACTGAAAGAGCATTTACTCTATAAATCACATAATTCAAGTTATTAAAATGTGATTTTTTATATTTATTATTCATGTTTCATTAATGTCTGCATGGTTGTAGTATATATGTCTGTTTATATTAGGTGTGTTAAGGAAAATCATCCACTTTTAGATGAAGTTGTTAAACTAAGACATAAGGTAATAAAATTTACATTATTTAAATGTGTTTAATGTAGTCTTTTTAAATATCTTTTTCATATGTATTTAATTTTTAAAGCATTTAAAAATTAAGAAAACTTTTATAAATTAATGTAATTAATGGAAATTCTTAAATTTGCCTTCTATCTTAACACTACAACATTTATTTTTTTGCATTCCCCTTTTCTTAATCTAGTACCACAGTTCTGATCTGTTTATTTTTAAATGTTTGAAATGTCTCTTCACACCCTTATAGTTACCCAGTGTTTTTTATTATTTTTTTTTCTTGTATAATCTTTCATATTTAAAAGAGTCATCTTTGTTGATATTCTTATATCTAAAGCTTGAATCTGACAACTGATTTAATGTGCTTTGAAAATAATTGCAGGATTGAAACTTTTAAAAAATATTTTTTGTCTGTTAAAATTTAGGATTAACATTCGTATAAAAAATTTATAAACTTGAGTAATTTTCCTTCATATTATTAAGAAGCTTTTGCTTAAAATAAGGCTTGAGTTTGTTAAGAATAAAAGGATATATAGGAGAGATATATTCTGAATATACTATTGTAAATGTTGATGCATTTTTTTAATGAAATCAAGTTTGCAATAATTTAACAATAAGCACGAATTTTGAAATTTCATAAAAATAATTAGTAAATACATAAGAAATATTTTAAATGGTCTTTCTCCAAAGACATAAAGTGAAATTTAAAAATTACTCAAAAATACAAGTATTTGTCTTAGGGTTTGCACTTGATGATCATTATTAGGGAATAATCAATTTCTTTGTGATTTCAAAATTAAATTTTTGTCAATACATTGTTTTCTATTATAGAAATATGTATAAATATTGAATTTTTTCTATTTAATTAAAGCTGTATAAGGTAAAGTGAATAAAATAATTTGTAAATTTTTTTTTATACTTGTTAATTATTCCAGATAGTTTACATAGATTGATTAACAAAGAAGTTTGACTGAATTGCACTTTTGTTATTCTCAATAATTTTATGATTTTAAATAAATATTTTTATTAAAATATAATTTAAAAGAAAATGTTCCTTTTTTCATAAGAAGCCACATTAATCTTATGTTGATAGATTAGTATTTATATTTTTAATTTAATTCATATTGGATATACATAAAGTTTAATTCTTGTAATTTTTAAAACCTCTATAGTCTATGTCTATATAAAGTCAAAATATCCTTAAATCACAGAAACTTTTTCTTACTATGATTTCTCCATTCTCCTTCTTTGAAATGACTATCATCAATGCCAAATATTACATTTGTTTTAATTGTCATTTCTGAGTTTTTCTTTTTTGTAACTTAATTTCTAATCACTTAAGTAAAGATGAATGTTAAGCGAATGATAAATGCAAAAACTTTTTTTTTTATTCCTTGTTTTTTTAATTGATAGGCCTATTTTTAAAAATATTATAATCTATATTTATGATTACACAGTTTTAAGAATAATACTTTTGTTCACAGTTTGTTAAAATCAAACATGTACATTCAATTAAAATTTTTAATGACACAAAATTAAAAGTAAAATAAAAAAGCATATTTGAGATTTAAGAAGCTTATTTTATTCATATTATATCTATTAACTATTACATTTTGCAAATATGTAAATATTTAACTTTTGATGTTATGTATTGTATAATTTATTGAAAAAGTTATGAAAAATCTAAAGAAAAGCAAAACTATTATAAAAAAAAATTCCATGTTTCAATTCTTTTTAAAGATTTAAAAAAAAATTCTTGATTGTTTTGATATAAATAAAATTTTTTCATATATTAAGAATACCCTATATGATATCAACACATAATGAATGTGTTCCAAATGTGTAATGAAATCGAACCTAAATCTTATATTACAAAATGGCATCTTAATGTGTTAAATCATTCTCGTGTCATTTAATTAATTAAATCAATCATTGATGTCGCATATTATTTCAATTCTTGAAAATAAAAATCAATTGTATACACATATCAGGGAAATTCTATTCTGCTTTTTTCTTATTTCAAAAATGTTCTCAGTATGATAAATACAACCAATGATTTTTTTCTTATTTAATTAAAGTCTGAAATGCTGTTTAAGAGAATTTAAATTGTTTTTTTATTAACAGTATTGGTTATGATTTATATTAGTTTTTAAAATGTATAGTGTAAATAGTAACTTCAATCTGTATAAAGAAAGACTTGTTTCTTATTTATTTTCGTTTACTGTAATATTATGTCTAGTATTTTGTGGAATTATAAAAGTCAAGTGTGGGGAATTAGAAAGTAAGATTCTTTCAGAGTCTTTGAAAGAATATGCTCTTGCTCCAATATTGCACTTAAATTATATATATATATATATATATATATATATATATATATATATATATAT
>JAPDSC010095529.1:231265-257341 GCA_026290005.1 Latrodectus geometricus
TATATATATATATATATATATATATATATATATATATATATATATATATATATAAAGATTACAATAAAGTGGGAAAATGTACATTTATGTACTTATTTCTTATCTTGTTCTATGCTTTAAATCTTCCAATCATTTGAACTCTATTAATATTCCTAGTTTCATGTATATTGCTACTTTGATATAATATCATAATTTGATCATATATGATATAATATTTCAATGTTTTGAACTATAAATGTGAGAAACTTTCCTTTTGTCTATTGTTAAACTATTTTATCATAAAAATTTTCTGAATTATTCCAAAATAAAATATAATATGAGAGGTATTATGCAAACTATATTATGCATGAATGAAAAATGACTAATGATCTGCATAGCATAGTTCAGCACAGCAAAATCTTAAATATTGGGTCTTATTCGATAATGAAAATTCTTTTATTGTTATCTTCATATATTAATTACAGTTATGTATTTCAAGTGTGATACTATTATGCAATTTTTTTGAAGTTATTTGTTAATGGCTATGTGTTTTACAGGCTGCCAATTTATTAGGATATCCAAATCATGCATCATATGTTGTGGAATTAGAAATGTCAAAATCAGCTGAAAATGTTAAGAATTTCTTAACTAAACTACAGCATAGATTGGCGCCTTTATGGGTAGAAGAGAAGCAGTTTTTACTGAATTTAAAAGAAAAGGAAGTAATCAATGTTTTTTTGCTTCAAATTATTGGATTGTGAATAAATAACTAATATTTACAATTATTAAATTATAAATATTACAACACAGGAATATATACAGTAAGCTTCCGATTATCTGCAAAATTGGGTGCTGCAGATATTGCAGATAATACACAATGTTTTGAGAAAGGATAACAAATAAAAATAAATATGTATTGGAATAAGCATTTAATAAAAATAATTAAATTATTCACTGTTCTTAAATTTATTCATAATTTACTTATTTAGAAAATCAATCAAAAGTTTCCTGTTTTTTACATTGTAACTCTTTATGTTAAGAAAGGAAATATTTTTGAAATTTAAATGTAGATAATGCACAAAATGAATGATAGAGTTTACTGTTTGTAAACACTTAAGTTGAAATTGTTTTTTATTTGTTTGCTAATATAATTTTAAACATTATAAAAACAAGAATTGTTATAATCTTTATTTATATAAATATTTAAATTGGTTAGATTTTTAACATTTTTTTTGTTATATTTTAAAATAATTTCTTATTAATGGATTAAAATGAATTCTTTTTTTTTTTTTTTTTTTTTTTTTTTTTGCCTAACTTATACTGCCATAACTCTATTTAATCCAAACTGACTTTAAGACATTTTTCGACTTATTTATTAAAAAAGCATCCTGGAAGGGAGAACTAAGATTGAAAATTTATTTTTATGTGAAAGACAAAGTTTTTAAAATTGATTTATTAAATCAAACTTTTGGTGATATGTATTTGGTCTTGTGTCCCATTTAGTCCAGATTTATGCATGAATTGTTTTTTAAAGATTGTTATTTAAAATCTGAAAATAGATTTTTATATGTAGGCATATTTATATTAGGTATTCAGTGGCTATTTCATTCATACTGCAAATAGAGCAAATTACAAGAGGGTCTTATAGCATATTTTAAATTTATTTTTTAAATTTATCCATTTTAAATTTAAAATTATCTTTTTTTGTACTGTTAAATTATTTTAAAAATATTTAATCCATTTTAAAAATAAAATTGTCATAGTTTTTAATTATGTGATTGAAAAATAAAGTACAAAATAAAACATAAATTATTTGAGTAATTTATGAGTTCTTTTATAAACCAGTTAAAAGAAATTATTTTTCTTTTTGATGTTTGTGACTGTTATTTCTTTACAATAAAACATTTTGGTTATGTATAAAATATTTTGAATTTGAATATTGATGATCTCAAAAAAATAAATAAATAAAAGCATTTTATTTTACAATTTTGATCTTTGATTTAGTGTTTTATATTTTTATTTTAAAAATAAACACCTCCAAGTGTGGAATTAGTATTTAACTTAAATAATTGTTAAGTTAAATAGTTTAAATAAATAGCTTTTTAAATAATATGAGTTAATAACTATTTAAAAACTTATTCATATGGAACTATAATTATATATGTGTAATGTAACCAAGTAAAGTTTTCATACATGAAGTTTGTGTTCATATACATGTGCTGCAAATGATAAAGAGTGAAGATATGTTCATTATATTTAGTTATAGCTTTAATTTTTTTCTAGGATATGTTTGGATAAACAATATGAAATCTTTGAGAATTCTAATTCATTTTTAGATTAGAAATGTTTTTATATTTTTATATAAAAACAATTAAATACCTGTAGAATTGAATTAATTGTTAAGCAAAAAATATTTTCTTTTGCATGAGTTTTTTTATAAGTGTATATATCAAATGACTTGATAATTTATTAAATTAATTCTGTTTAACAGATAAAATTATTTGTTTCATGAAAACAGAAACATTAATTCAGATTCGAATTAATTAATGTCTTTAGATGAGAGTATTGTTAAAACATGTGTACTCTTGTTATTTATCTGAATTCAAATGTATTTTATAACTTTATTAATCCCTCTTGAAGCATAATTTTATTTATGCAATGAACATGTCTGATTTTAATTTCTTTTTCAGTGCAATGAATTGGGTATTCCTTATGATGGTAAACTCAATGCATACGATTTAGCTTACTATACTAATAAAGTTGAAGAAGTGAAATACAGTGTAGATCAAACAAAATTAAAAGAATTTTTCCCAATGCCTTTAGTTACTGAGCGTCTTTTAAGTCTTTATCAGGTATTTAATATTTTTATTATTGGTGTTATTAGTTGAAATAAAAAGAGTCAAACAAAATTGTATATTTTAAAGAAAAATCTCTCTTTTTATGAAATATATTATGGATTTATAAATGTATTAGTTTTTTGTGCAAAGCAATCATGGTAATTGATTTTGTATTAGTTAGCTATTATAAAAATTTGACATTCTAAAGTAAATGATTTGAAATTAGAACACATCTTTAGAATAATGAAGTATTTTAATATTGATTTTTAGAAAATGTCCCAACAATTACTAATATGCTTAATAACACTACTCAAAATTTTATCTGGTTTAGGATTTAAAGAAAAAAAAAAACCGAGACATTATAGCATTCATCTTATCAATCTTTATGGAATATAAGGCCTATTTATTTGTAAATACTTTGATGAACTGTCATCTTTGCGATATTATATTTTCTTATTTTGTGAAAAGTCCTTGTAAATATTTCGCCCTTTTTCTGAGAATGTGTCTTCCTTAGGAATCATTTCACCAGCTGATTGATTAGTACCTGGGAATGAGAACAACTTTCTTTAGTATTTTTTTTCTTACTTGAATTATCTATAAGTTGACACTAGGATTGGGAGGAGTTTAATAGTCATCTCTATTATTTAATTTATACTGATTAAAAGTAGATCTATAATGAAGTGTTGCCTATACTTTCTTTAAGAAAGTCATTCACATCATTATCCATATTCTCTCTTAGCACAACCTTTACACTATGGGTAATTTCTACTAGAAACTTAAAAATATTTATGTAGACCATAACTTATGCAACTCATAAAAACCGCTTAGTACTTTTAGATTATAAAATAGGAGTCATAGAAAAATATGGATTCTCTTAAGATAGGTTTATTAATTATTTTTTAAAAAAACATTTAAAATGAAAATAAAATTTTATTTAAGGAAAGGTAAAATTCTAAATCACTGCCAATTAAAATATCTATTAAAGTAAAATTATTAGAGTTCTATAGCCAAATTAACAATTGAGTTTTATGTATCATCACTTACACTAGAGGCTATTTTAAAAGTAATAGCATTTGTAAAAAAATTCATTGCTAATTAAAATAATTGTATGAATTCTAATACAAACTAAAACATCACTCTATTGTATATTTATATATAAGTATGATATTGCTATTCTGATTTTAATTGTTTTAGAATATTGCATTCATGAGTTCAAGTGTTGTAAAATATAATCCAAATATTTTCTCTGGTATGAAATTTACTCTTGGATATGTTTTATTAATAATTAGATGAATTTTTTTATAGAAATTATTGAGTGTGAAATTCACAGAAATAGCTAATCCTGAAGTTTGGCATGAGGATGTTAAAATGGTGAGCAAAAATTAACTGAGCAATTTATTTTTAAATATTTATTTAGGAAGTAACAAAATTATAATTTCCATTGTTTATTAAAAGAATTATATTATTTTTCTATTTTATAATAATTTGAAATATTTAGCATAAATTCTTATTACTTTATGAGTACAATACTTGCATATGTTCCTGTGAGAGAATAAAAAAAGACAGTGTGTATAAATATTGTATTTGTAATTTTAAAATTAGTTAGTAGCATAGTATTCAGTACTTTGATAATTTTGTTCAAAAAATTATTTTAAAATATAAATAATTAATATGATTAGTGTATATCTTGAAAGTTTTAATACTTTTTTGTAATTCTATTATTTTTTTCCATGAAGCGAATTTTAATTTTCTGCTTTCAGTTCAACAGCTCATAAGTTTGAATCTCATCTCAGTTTTGAATGTTTTTAGTGGTTCATAATCCTTTTTAAATTATATGTCTCTAATTTGCTCTTGTGTTCAAAAATGATTTTTGAGCAAGAGCAAAACCAATCCTGAAAATTTTAAAAGTTTTGCCTAAAAATTGTGTTTTCATGAAACTTTATTCTTAAATGTTATTTTTGCTAAAAATATTCCTAATTATCAATTTTCTCATCATGTAAACATTAAGTCATAAAAAAGTAAAAATTAAGTCATGATTGTCGTGTAAAAATTAAGTCATAGAAATTACCAAATTAAATTTTTTATCATTTTAAAATTTGAAATCTAATTTTACACTAAAATATGTTAGTTATGTTTTGCATGAAATATTCACTGTTAATTTTGAAAGAAAATGTTCTTTACATGTATGATAACCATAATTTTTATTTATGTATATTTAGAAAAAAAGATTCAATGTTGAACATTTAACATATTTTTTACTTAACTTTCCCCCCTAGTTCTATTAAGGAATGTCTGAAATAATTAAAATTGAAGCATGCTTCACTCAAAATTTAACTGTAACATTTAAGACAGTTATTTTATATGAAGTTTCAATAGTTAATCTTTTTCTTTTTATTCAGAAATGGCACTAATAATCATTTAACTGTAATCATTATTGGCTTTTAAACTAAATACCACCTGGAAAATTAAATGAACAGTTAATAAAATATCCTTTAATATTTTTATGTCAGGGAATGGGTTTACTGAACAATAGTTCAGGATTTCATAAAAAGATTTGTTCTCAATATAGCGGCAAAGAAAACATACTTGAGTATGATATCGATTTCGGTGCCCCACCTAAAAAAATTAGTATTGTAATAAACTTGTAATAAAAATAGAATGCACATAACAATAGAAAAGTACGCACTGTAAAATAGTAAAAAATATTGATAGTTTTAGTCTCAGGCTATACTTTTAAGTATGAGATAAAGATGTTGTTAAAAAAAACGAAAACTAAAATTGGATTTGGAAATGTGTCAGGGTAGTAATTGGACTTAAGTGCCAAATTAACTGCTGATAGTTAAATCAGGAATTAGAAGTGCTTAGTTAAAAAATCAAGAGAACATTTATATCTCTTGATTTTACTTTGAGAAATTTTCTCATTCGATTATTTTACCAATGTAAAAAGTCTACTTGATTTTAATATGTTTAATAAGACCATTTCTTACGATTTTGAAATGTATTTTTATTAAAAATAAGAGCTTATTTGCATTCTGAATTATTTTGTATATATATATTTTTTATGAAATATAGTATATATTTTTCTCCTTTCAATAAATTTATAACATTTAAAAATCTTTCTAATTTTTAACTCTATAAATCAGTATTCTATTTTATAAATTGAAATAACTATTTGAAAAACAATTATCAAAAAACATTTCTTCCTTTCATTTGAGGTTAGCTTGCTGCTGAACTCAATTGTTTTCGACAAAAGGGACCGTTAATTAGAAACAGGTCTACACATGAATTTTTTCACAAGTATAAAGCAACATTAAACTTAAGGGGCTATAACAAAGCTTGAGGTGAAACAGAATCTTTCTTTACTCTCGAGCGATGCACAAAATTTCACAGAAATTTTCTTAAATCTCAATAAAAACTATTTCTTCTGTTACTATTAATTTATTTAAATGATTTTTAAGAAACAAAATTGACATGAAAATTGATATAAGTAATTTTATCAATTTTGACAATTTTCCTTTCCTTATACTTGTCAGGTTCCTTCTTTGCTTGGTGAGGAAACAACACATTTTAAGTCAAAATCAAAAGAGTTTTTTTTTTTTTTTTTTTTTATGCAACATTAATTATTTTCTTTAAAATAAAAGTTTCCCAAGTTTTAACTCACACTCATCCAAATTTAGAGCCAATGAAACCTTAAGCATTTGTAATTATATATTTAAATACTTATTATTTTTAGTAGTATTGTATTGAGTTTATACCACATAAGAAACTAATAATCTAAGTGCTCCTCAAAAGAGTAAACCTTGAGATTGTTTATTTATCTTATAACATTCAGGATGATTTAATTGCTTTCTCATAATTTTATATTATCTAATTAAAATTGTAGTGTGAGTAAAATATGACATAACTTATTTATTTATAATGATAATTGTAAATATAAAAATAAATTATTGTGAAATGTGAAATGAAATATTTTACACACACATTCATTCATCTTATTCAAAACAAAATGTTTTGTAGCTTTTTATGCCTTGCCTATTGATTATTAAGGACCTCTAAAGAAATTTTATTTTTTAAAATTACATTTTGACAATTTTTTATTAATAATATTTCAATTTTGTGAAATTTTCTTTTAAAGGGATGATTTTCTAATTTATTTAATTCAAAACAAGATTAAAATTTCACATTTTTCATTTATTTAAGAATATGTAAAACTTTAATAAAAATATTTGTTAAATAAAATGTTTTAATCCCTATATTTGGAAATGAATGTCATACAAACTAATACTTCAGTATATCAAATTTTTACATAAAAAATTTTCTTTGACTATTTAAATAATAAGTAACAACATTCAGAGAGTGAGATAGTCAGATTAGTGTATTTGTTAGCTGATGCATTATTAATTAGATATCATATTTTTTTTTAGTAGAAAAGATTTATTTTCTTAATATTACTAGCCATTCATTTACTTGTTGTGTAGATGATCGTAGCTCTAACATTATTACTAGCCATTCATGTTTGACATCTTTTTCATTTATTTTTTACAATCATTTAGTCATCTAATAATTCTTATCAACAAATTAAATCTGAATCCAGATTTAACTAGTCCTGAAATTAAACTTCAGGAAACAGTAGGTTTTTTTTGTGAAAGAACATGGATGTAGAATTTATGTTCTCTAAAGTTGTCAGATAATTTTTTTGTCTTTCTTCAGTTTCAGTTGTTTATTTAATAATACATACAGAATGACATAAATGTAATTTTTTCTGCACTATTTCAACCCTACTTTCATGAGAACATTGCTGCAAGAATGTCAATTTCATAAGACAATTCCAAGAAATGATTGCTTCTTCCAAAAGTATCCTATGCTATTTCTACTTAATGCTATTAAATTGCACTCAAATAAATATGAAGTCGGAAGTTAGATTGAGCAAATTGCATAGGGATTGCTTAAAAAATCCAAAATGAATGATACTTGTGACTGGTGCATTTTAATTATTAGAAGTCTATATACAAATCACACAATGATTTAAAAAATATTTTCCCATAATTTTGATTTTAGAATCAAAACACTTGTTTCATATGCTGATTAATTAGTACTTAATGTTGCAGTTAATTGTCCACAAATGCAAACAAAAAATGCCTGAAAACAAGTTTGTAAAAATGAGAATTATCGAAAATTTTCTTAGAATAAAATTAAATTCTTAGAAATAAATAATTATTATGTCTATGGGAATTGCTAGGGATGTGTGTGAACAATAGATCATAAATTAATGGTTCCTTAAAACTAGTCTACTGCATTTCAGATATTTCTGTGGTTTACACATGTACAAGATTTGTAGTATAAAATAATTATACAGTATCATAACTCTTGAGCAAAGAGTATAAAAAAAATATTATTGAAAACACAATTTTTGATATGAACTAAACTATGTATACTTATTAATATGGTAATTAAAAAGTTGAAAGATCTTCATTTATGGCAAGCTCCTTAACATGACATAATTATTAATAAAACTAAAATATTTTGCTAAATAAAATTAATATTTCAATTATGATAAATTTGAATTTTTTTAAAATTATTTTCTTAGATTGTATTTAACTACCTTCCCCAATTGGCACCCAGGACATAATAGACCCCCTTGTTTCCATTTACTATGCCACTATCTCAATAAACTAAATAAATTATGTACAATGTTAAGTTTTGGGTAATGCATCTGATTTTGCATATAAAATCAAGCCTTATCTTACTTAAATTATTATGATCATAGAGGATTTTATGCAACATCCAATATTATATATATATATATATATATATATATATATATATATATATATATATACACTATTGTAATCATTATATTCATTAAGCAAGAAAATTCCACCATATCAAAATTATCTAAACAGACTGACAATTTTTTTCCCCATCAAATTTCTTTTAATTCAAATTCAGTAAAGGTGTATTCTAGGTTTAGAGACAGATATGTTAACCAATCCTTGTAACACATAAAGTAAAAACATAAATCATCCATTTAGTATTCTGTAATAGTAGATACTAAATGGATGATTAATGTTTTTACTTTATGTGTTACAAGGATTGGTTTAGATGCAATAAATATTGGGATTTCTGCATAAATTTTAAATAGGACTTTTGATGTAAAATGTAATGGTAGAGGTGATTAATTACTTAATCTCTTTATTAAATTTTATTTATTTTTTCACATAAAATATTATATGACTTTTAAAAATTTGTTAATGTTAAATTATAGTCTCTAGTAAATTTTCATTTTAAATGGAATATATTTTTGCATCATATAACACATCAAGTAATTGAATTTTGAATATAACAGCTGTAATATATTCTTGTCAGAGATTTTCATGCTGATACATCTTGCAAATTGAGAGCATTTTTATTGATATCTAAAAAGGAAGGTGAAATTAGAATCATTTTATTCAGCATTAAAGGAATACTTTTGTCATTTTTGAATAAGGCAATTATGTGATAAAAAAATTATGGAAGTTTTTATAATCATGAATGCTTGCAAGTTTATTATTGTTCCATTTTATTTATAAACATGGACTTTAAAAAATTCAATATCACTGAAATTCCTGATATTTTCTTAAATATTTATGCATAAAACATATTGCATAAATGTGTAAAATTATCTAAAAATATATACGATTATATTGTTATTATATTAAGTATATACGATATTACTGTTGTTTTAAACTACTAAGAAAAATATTGAAATTTATTATTATTTATTATTATTTTATGTATATATTTTTTCAGTTTGTATGAAATTAAAATAGTCCATAATTTTAACATGTTTTGAATAAATAATTGTTGAAAATATTGTTTACGATTTAGTTACAAAAGTTTCAAGTTGAATCTTACTGAGAATATGTAGAATAATTTTATTTATAAACTTTTGTAATTTTTGTTAATTTTAGAATTGTTTTTTTTTATTTATTTATTTATTTTTTTATTTATATTTACATTAAAACCTTTATCAATAGTTATATTGACAAAGAGTTGTAGAAATTTAACTCATTGATATATACTCAACATTTACTGTTTGACTTAATTGACATTAATTTTTAAATATAATTCCTATTTTGTTATATGTTAATTGTTTTCATAAGATTGATTTTACTAGGTTACAAGATACTGTTAGTGTAAATAACTTTATTATATGAAGTCTAAATATAAAACACTTCACATTTTATATTGAACATTTTATATTGTTTGTGATACAATTCTCTTTTTTACTTCAAACCACATTTAAACTAGTTATTAAATTGTATTTGTTTTCTTGTAGTTTAGTGTAAATGATGCTTCTTCATCTGAACTTCTGGGGTATTTCTATTTAGATTTGTTTCCAAGACCTGGAAAATATAACCATGCTGCTATGTTTGAATTACAGGTATAAGCAATTTTTTTCTAAACTTCATTAATATATTACCAGAATTGCATTATTTTTTATATGGAGTGCATATTTTAACCAAATTCAATTATTCAAGTTATTAGAAATATTCAGTTTCATTTTAATAAAAAGTGAAATAAATTACCAAAATAGAAATCACAATAACGCTGTATCTAAGATTGTTTTCTGAAGATACTCTGATCATATAAAAATAAATATAAATATGTAAAAATATCAAGTTCTATAAACCTCTTATTAAGAATTGAGAATTTTAAAACCTTTCCTGTCTACTTGAACAATTTCCCTATTTCTTTGACTTATTTAGGATTGATAATGCATAAAAAGATTTTTATATTGGTGAATTGACAATTAACAAATTTTTCTTGACTTCTAAATTTTCTTCTTTTCAAGTGATATAATATTCTTGAATTTTTCAAGTCCTTTGAATAAGAATGAAAGAGACCGATAAATAACTTGCACATATTACCTATTAGTTAATTAAATTAAAAATTAAATCCTTCTCTCTTACAGCAATTTTTTTGTATCTTAGTATTGTGACATTTACAAATGCCAAGTACTATGACTAAACTAAAACTCTGTAACATGACAGCTTATCGGGGGCCCAAGGTCTAAGTGCCCATATCTGTTTTCTTGACCCAGGGTTCTGGGATGAGAAGCATATGTTCTGGTTAGATCATTAGGCTAAAGGAAAATCTCCAGTGTTAAATTCCTAAGTCTGTTTGCTACTCAGTTTTATCGAACCACTGTAATGATGGAAGACTGAGTCAACATTGCCTAGTCTGAGGATAGAACCTCAGACCTGCACGTTCTGACCATGAAATGCTACCACTATGCCACCAGGTTCCAAATGCTATGGCTGAAAAAACATTTATTTTAAAAGTAATTTCAGGTATCAATCAGCACAATATGAATAAATAGTTCATGTTCAATTTAGTTTAATTGTAACAAAAAATATAAATATGAATTACTTTGAAATATTATGCATTTTATTTTAATATTTAAAGAATTTAATTGATCAAATTAATAATGGATATTGTATAAAGTTAAAAATCAATTAATGATCTAAAGATGTTTTGTAATTTGTGAACTAGAGCTATTAAAAACAAATTTATTTTATAATCTAATCACTTAACACATTTTGCTTCTGGCAACAAGCATAGATGCTTGTTAAATTATGAATTAAATTTATTTAAACTAAATTTGCAGCTTTATTTATTTTTAAATTTTTTTTTTTGGAATAAAGGATTGTATTATATCAACAGTGTGATGCAAGTTTTAGAAACTAACAAGATAAATATGATACATGAAAAGGTCTTTATAATAAGATAAAAAAATAAATTTTAATAATTCTGAGATTGTTAGTGTGAGCACTGTTTAATTAATGGGGAAATTTAATTTTGTAAATGGAGATATGTTATCTTTGAACTATTAAAAAAATGTATGAATTAGGTGTTTTAAAATTTTAACATATTGATGTTGATCAATTTATGATTCCATTGTTCATAAATTCAACTTATATGGATTGCTTTCTATAGTTGTTCAATACTAGACAATTTTTTTATGATATATATTTCATCATGTTATCAACCACATATTGCGTGGATTTAATGTATTATTATAGCTTATTTTTATTGCAGTATTATTTTTACATAAGTTAGTTTTTAATTAAAAGTTGTTAATTTAAGATTGTTAATTGTTAATAAGCTTATTAATGTATGAATTGAATAAGTAAAAAATGCTGTTAATAGTGACATATTTATCCATTTTTTATTTATACTTTTAAATAAGTTTTTAAGGTCAAAAATAAAATAAATCACTTATTTTTTAAATGATCGATTTAAATTAACTCAGTTATTAACTAAAATATAATTTTTTTTTATTTAGCCTGGTTGTTTATTACCTGATGGTTCTCGACAGCCTGCTGTTGCAGGAATGGTGGCAAATTTTACTCAGTCTAAAAGTGATAAGCCAAGTCTGATGAGTCATGATGAAGTATGTAATTTTTCTTTAATCTTTATAAATTATTCTTATTCTGACTTGCTAATTCAGTTGGAACTTATTAAAAAAATATTTTCAGGTTACTACTTTTTTTCATGAATTTGGTCATGTCATGCATTATATTTGTTCTAGAGCAGATTATGCTATCTTTAGGTATGTTTTGAAATTATATATATTCCATTAGTATCTAATCTATTAATAAAACAAAGCCGCAATTTAAATCAATATATAATTTATCATATATGTCTTAAGTTCAATTGTTATTATTTTTTTCAAATTATCTTAAATATATTGGAATGTGATTAATAATTAACAACCAAAATTTTTTGTTTGCGTATAGCTAATTAGCTAAAAGTGTGTTTAACAGTCTTCCTTAATTTACATAAATTAAATTTTCTAAATAGTTTATAGTAAAGTATTAACTATTTGATATATAATCTTTTTTCTTCTAATAAATAGACAGTCATTTTCTTCCTCAGAGAACCAAAAGTGTGTTATTTTAATGTTAACAAATAATTTAAGATGAAATAAACTATTTGGACTTAACTCATATTAGACATTAGTTAATGGTTAATGTTAAGCTTTCAGTTCATTTTAGAGCCATTAAAAAAAAATTTTTTTTTAATTAATATGTGAGTAGCAGATATTCTGCAAAGAATTTTGGCATAAACTCTTTTGAATATACTAATACAAATTATAAAAGCTATCAGATAGCAAACTATATTAAGTTAATACTTTTCTGCCTAATTTTGTATGCCTACACACAATTGGAAAAATTTTGTTTAAGAAATAATGAAATGAGTTTTAATCTCAATTAAATCAACTTGAAGCCACAAATGAAGATTTTGCTATAAAATGTAAAACTTATGCCATGCAATTAGTCAGTGGGAATTAAATTTCTTTATAAATTATAAATTAAATTTTCTTGATTAATGATAAATACTTATTTTCTTAAAGCTATTTATATCATTACACATATTAGAATGAAATTCCACAATTTACTTTATCGATGAAAGAGTAATTGCTATTTTACTTACAAAAAAGTTTTTTTTCTCCTTATATATTTATATTATAAACAAATTGGTACCTAAACAATCCATATAAAACTTCATTAGCAAGCATTAATTTTGAATATTTTAATGATATAAATGTTTTTCAAATACCATTTAATATATACATTTTTTAGTTTTATATTGTATGAGATTTCAAATATGTATTTATTCTCTTTTATTTAATGCAGTGGAACAAATGTAGAACGAGATTTTGTTGAAGCTCCATCACAAATGCTGGAAAATTGGTGCTGGGAACGAGAGTCATTACAGTATCTTTCTGCTCATTATATTGACAAAAGTGCTATACCAGATGATTTAATGACTAATTTAATAAAATCAAGACTTGCAAATACTGGATATTCAAATCTGCGTCAAATAATTCTTGCTCTGTATGATTTTACCATTCATTCAAATGATAAGGTAAGTTTAATTTATTTTTATTGCTAATATTATGTAAATTAATGTGTACAAAACAAAATATTGCCTTTTATTTATTTATTTGAAATAGTTTTATACTTGAAATATAGTTTCTAATTTTTTTTTAAACATCCTTTTGAAGTAAATTTTGATTGTATAAAATTTCAAATGAAAATATTTCTGGGTTGTCTGAACTGAAATTGGACATTAAGTATTGGAAGTTTTTCACAGCTACTTCAATCATAAACTGAGTCAATTTCATTAGAAAAATTGCAAATTTTAACCATTGTATTTTTTACTTTTGTTATTTTCTTCTCTGCAAACTAGGGAAAATTCTCTACTAAATTAGCTTAATTTTTTCCCTTTTTTTTAAAGTTAAAAATTAATTTGAAATGGAAGTAGATACTTGAATCACATAAAAAAAATGTCATTTATTTACAACAATGGTCTTCATCTTATTTAGTTCTTCTGCTTCTGATTTCAGTGTTTGTCACATAATATATTTGCATCAGTACTGATAACTTTTTTAAACTTAGTATATTATTTTAAATTGTTTTTGTTAAATTGTTCTCATCACAGAAAAAATCATGAAATAATATTTACAATTCTGTCTGATTAGTGTTATTAAAACATATTTTGCCTATAACTTAGATTTTTCAATTCCTTTGTATTCATGCAAAGGGATCTTTGCATTTTTGTTTGCTAAAGATTTTAATTATCTTTCCACAATATATTTTTAGTATGGATAAATTTTTGATGTTGATAATTTTTTTTAGGCAAAATATTGTCAAATTTCATTATACTGTTATCTTATTAGATTCTGTAATGTATTATTTTGTCATCCTATTATGCTAGTAGCTCATTAATGATTCCATCTGTTACAAGTTTTGTAAAAGTATTGATAAAATATTCATTTAACTATTATAAATTGTAATATGACTATTGCTTAATTTGATTTGATCATTAATTAAAGATTTTATTTTCTGTTATTTGCTCCTATTTTAATGAAAACATTTTTATATTTATGAAAAGCTGAAAAAGTGGGAATTTAAGTAAGAATGATTCATACTTCTACACTAGAATTAACAATTTATGATAAAGTAAAATTCTTTTAAAGGTTAAATGGTCTTATAAAATATTATAATTAAAGAATTCAAGACAATACTTCATTTATTTATTCAAGCAATATTTCAAGTTTTAAGCATAATTCTTAATCATGCAATCTGAATTCTATCTAACAGTTGAAAGTCATTGGCAAAAATGCAAATCTGCTTTATAAGTATTGTTATCACCTACTAAAAGCAAAATTAATATTTTTTGAAAATATTTATTCAATAGTTTTAATACATTGGTCCATTTTAATAATTATGCTCAGAACAAGTATTATTTCACTTAATATTTTATGTATTACTTGTTAAATATGTTATTGTTATAGTAAAAATTAATGTATTCATAATCAATGATTGTAAAATTTTTTGAAATTATGTTAATTTTTTCATCCATCATATTTTTAAGTTTTCCCATCCCCCATTTTTTTGTTTGTGATAATAGATTTACGATGCTGATAAACTTATTCTAGCATTTATTCTTATAGTGTTATTTGTTTTTTCATTGTAGTACAAATACCTTATGTTTAATGTACATGTTAAAAATATATTTTTACTTTTCTAGTGTGATGTCAAAGAAACATATTTTAATTTATCTAAAGAAATTGTGGGCATATCACCAACTGAGGGAACCCATTTTGGATGTCATTTTAATCATATAATGAGGGAATATGATGCAAAATATTATAGTTACTTAGTATGTATTATTTTGTTTCTTAGTACTATTTCTAAAAATTACAACTTATAAATGATTTTCTTACGTGATTTACATTTTACAGTATAGTTCCTTTAACTTAACTCAGCTGTAAGTTTAAAAAAAAATCCTTTCTTATCTACCCATACAGTTAAGGTTCTTTTCTACCATAGAGAGATACCATATACTCAGAGTTCATACACAAATCTCTATAACTTCATGAAACTCCTAAAATTTCAACTTGATTTCTTGAAAATCATGAATTACCCATGGAATTTTTATTTACCTTGATGCATTTATTTTTTGTTTGAAAATATTATAATTTTTTGAGCTTTTTGTTCTAACATTTTAAAATATTTATAGCTACATGATAGTCCAGTTCAGTCAGGACCTGTAGTATTTAGATTTATTTGTGTGAAGTTAATCATCAATAAGATGATCTTATGGTGCAATCAAGCGAGTGATTTTATTTGATTCTTTTCTTTATATTTTATAAAATTTAATGAATATTGATATTTTAATATAAAATTTTTGAGTTTAAAATATACTTTCCATAATTTCCTTGGTGAAAATTGTGCATACTATCCTTGAATCAGGATGAATTTGATTGTTTATCAATGAAATAAGAGCTGAAATAAATTTAAAATGCCTGATGTCTTTTCAGTGACCATTGGACTTTGGGAAAGCCATGCAAAGATTGGCTTTTGCCTGGTTCTCATAAAACATGTGGCCATTGTCTTATTTCCAAGAAAGGCTCTGTATTTCAAATATGGGCAAATCAGCTGTCAAATCTTATATGGTAAGGGAAAACCAAAAGAAAAAATGTGTGTAATTAAAGTATGCTGTATCTACCAAAAATAAAAGATTTTCTCAATATTGAGATTTTTAAAAAAAATATGAACCTAATACATGATCTGAAATTTTAGATTCATTTGTTTCTTCAAAAGAAATTTTAAAAGCTGAAATTCCATTGATCTTTAAGGTTTCAAAAAATGGATTCGGCTACAGTCTTTGAAGCAATATAAATTCTCTCTTTCAAGCAATGTTTCCAAACAATGCTATTGACAAACAGTTCAGTTTTGGTGAAAAAAAGTATACTTATTTAACAATTTTTAAAACTGCACCTTATTTTTCGAACTTATTAAAGGAAAATGTTAAGACTGCTAATAATTATGTGATTTATCTTTGATGAAAGTTTAAATGATCATCTGAAATAAAACAATTGGACTGCCAAATAAGATTTTAGGATAATGATATTGTTAAAACATAATATTATTCATCAGATTGTTTTGGTCACTCAACTAGAGATATTTTGTTTGAAAAAGTGTATGAGAATTGTTTAGAATTAGGAACAAGTGGGTTACTCCAGTTGTCAATGGATCGTCCAAAATTGCACTCGTTCGTTTTTACTAAAATGTCAGCTTTTTTTTTTAAGAAAATGAATAGCATTCTAATATTGTAAATGTCCTAAGCTCCATTCTGCATAACAATTACAGCCATAGATTTTCTTTATTTCTAGAAGTTGAAGTAACAGCAAATGCTTTTTACTGATTATTTAAAGACGCATCCACACAAGGAATGACTCTTATAGTCTTGGGCCATGTGTAAAGTTTTCTTTAAAGTTTTGCAAACATTGATAGTTAGAAACTGCAAATGTTTTAAGCATATTGCTTGGAATGTTACCATATCTTGAATTATGTATGTCATTTGATCAAAATAAAAAAATTTCCTAATCTGAGTACCAAATTTGAAATTCTTCATAAGTATACAAAAAATTTTCTGCTAAATTTATTGCTTGGGAAGTGGCACCTTCTCTGACATTTTATCTAATTAATAAACCAATGTTGCCATTTATTGTAGGAATTTTCATTAATTGTTTTAAAAAAATTTTTATATATAAAAGAATTTTTGCTGTCTTTTTCTTTATTTAAACTTATTAGTACTGATGTAACAGATAAAGACAATAAAAAAGATGTTAGTCAATTTGATGTTGGATTTATTACTAGTTAAATCATCAGAGAATTATATAAAAACAAAACCTTGACAGAAAACAGGATGGAATTTTTTTAAATAGCAAATCATTATTACTATCAATGACAATAAAGTTAATGGAAAAATCTCCTTTGCAATATTTTATGAAACATTTCGTTCAGTTTAGATCCTTCAGCTGTGATATATAATGAATCAAGTAATTTAAATAAAATGCAGAAAATTCTTTTGCATTTATTTAATGCATCTCAAATAAATGTGTCAGAACATGATTCTGTTTTTTTAAAAGAATTTTGTAGAAAGTTAAATCATTGCTACCGACTGTAAGATTTGAAATGTATTGATAAGAAGTTTTATCGTATTAAAGAGTGAATCGATACTTTTTATTTTAACTAATTCTCAATGGGTAAAATAAAAAATATAACGTTAATGTTCATATCTCCTGGAAATTTTTTAATTAGACTTCTGGAATATTCTTGGAATTTTATTCTTGGAAATCTGTACGAACCCTGCTTACTATTCTTTTTTAAAACTACCAAAAATATTCCTAGTGTTGGTGTGTAGGTTTAATTGTACCGTATAACTCAATTAACCAATCAATCATCCCTTTCAGTGTATAATATGACCGCCTGTCTATGAAAAAATATTTTCAAAAGGCAAAATGCAATGTTGGATTAGTTTTACAGCAGTTTTTACAACTATAATAGTTATGCAGTCTACTATAGTTTCTGATGTAAATGTAATATGCTTCATTACAAAATATTAAAAATGTTATAAATTGAAAATGTGCTTAGAAATATTAAGTTTTACTAGATAATGCTGTCTTAAATATTTATGATAATTTTTTAATATCTATAGAAATAAAATAGCATTTTTGAAAAATATTTATTGTTGGAAAGATCACTGTTATTTTAGGGAATTTTGAGAAAAATGAACCATAAAGGTCTGATATAATTATGTAACTATGTTATGAAATATTTTGTAAGTTTCTTCGTCCACAGGAATATTGAAGATTCTTCTTTCCCCCCCCCATTTTAAAATCTTCTGAAGTTCATTTAGAATGTATGCTTATGAAACATAAATATGTAAATAAAGGAAAATGAAGTCTATGTTGAAATAATCCAGAAAGAGTCTTTCAGTATTCAGTTACTACTTAAAGAAGAAATCCTAATACTAAAGAGTGATCTAAGAAAAGTTTTGCATAAATATTTATTTATAAAATACATAAATTCATAGTGATTTTGATATTAATATTAAATTGTTAAAAAAATTAAAAAAATCGTGATGAAAAATATAAGTTTAAGGAGTAATAAAGGATGGTGTGAGCTTAAAATTTGTTGTGTAAAGAGACATAAATTGAATTACCCAATTTATATATGGTAACTTAATAAAAATTAACCGTTTCTCATAAACCTATGAAAATAAATAAAAAATTTTAATTACAATTTAAGCCTAGAAGTCAAAAAAATTGACAATTTATTAAATACAAATCTTCAGAGCAAAACATAGCTTAAAACTGATGGGGGTAGAATTTTCTGCTTCATGAGCATCTTCTATTCTTTTATTTGTGTTTTCAATCGCCTTTAATGATGATCAGAAGTTAAATAAGTATATTTTTAGGCATGCATATCATCAAAAATAGCATTGTAGATTACCCCAAAATGTCTTAGCATTCATCTGATTGAAAGTGCCCATCTTTAGGTTAGACATTCTAAAATTGTCTGATTTGTGATTTTGTTGTCAAGCTTTTCAAAACCATTTCTTGTTAGTTTAACTGCATGAATTTTCTTACTGGAAAATACCACACCTTGTAAAAACGATTTCATTATAAAATACTTAGTGCAAAACAATGGATACAGAAATTCACATATAAGATCATTATATAAATCAAAACTCTCTGAAATAACCATTATATTTCATAATTATATAATAAAGCAATTCAAGAAATATTTTTGAAGACTTTTACCAGCATTAAACAGCGATAAAATGTGTGCTATTGAACAAACAAAAGACCATAATTTTTGAAGTTTCTGTTGTAAAGACACACACACAAATATATATTACGTTCTTTGTATTATGGAAAAAATCCATTCTAAACTACATTTAGATTGCAAAATAATTGTTCTGCTCTATCTCAATAACTCAGAAGAGTGGAAACAAATTTTATGGAAAAAATCAGTATATTTTAAATATTCTCTTATATTGTATATTTGCATATTATTATACTTATATTATTGACTTGCAGTACCGTTTTTTTAATCATTTATCATCTGTGGATGAATAGTAACAAAAGTTATAAAAATAGTTGATAATAGGTTAATGCTTGAATACTAGATTAATTGGGGAACATTTATTAATCGATTAATTATTTTCATTTTTAAATGTGTCCAAAATTAGTTATTGGTTCATAATGAATATATTTAATTTAGTCAAATTTGTGTGCATTGTAGTTTTCTCAAGAATATTTTTCAGTTTGTTTTTCCTTTATACTTGTAGTTGCACAACAATAATGTTAAAAGTAACAATCATCAAAAATCAAAATTTTTGTGAAATAGAAAATTTCCAAAATTTTGAACAAATTAATAGAAGGGAAGGAGGATAAATTCTAAACCTTTGTTTTTTACAAATTTTTTCTTATCTTCAATTTATCATTTTGCTTTAGAAGTTGTATGTCCAATCTATTTTAATTTAAATATTATATGCTTATTTAAAATTAATAATGCCTTAAAATTTTACTGATATTTTATTCTAATCTTTTACTTAAATTAAATTCCTCCATATAATGGATTTAAAATAAAAAGGTGATTTTTTAAAGAGTTGTATCAATTTTTAAAATTTTATGGCTTATATTCTTTTTTACTTTAATTTCTAAATCCAAATAAAAGTTCTTTCTCTGGTTAAATTTTTATGTATAGTTACTTTATATGGTTATAATGTATTCATGTTCTGATACATCAAATAAAATTCTTTAATAAAAAAGCTTTTAACTAAATTCATCATCTTTAAGTAAGAAGCATTTGTCAGTAATTATGTAGATATATTACTTTATAGTTCATAGAACTAAGGATTTTTAGAGCTTAAATATTTCAGTTTTTGTTTGTATTACTTCATGATGAATTGTTGACATTGCAAGCATTTATTATATTATATTTTTATTGTTCTTAATACTTCTAAAATTATTTTATTTTTAATTTTAGTGGAGTGAAGTATTTAGCCTTGACATGTTTGAGTCTCGTTTCAAGAAAGGAAATAATATAATGAGTGCAGAAGTTGGAATGGATTACAGAAAAAGAATTCTGCAACCTGGTGGCTCAAAAGTACTTTAAAATATTTATTTAATGGGGAGAATTAAATCTTATTAAACTTAATTTTTCAAATCCGATGTGTGTAAAAAATTTCTACAAAAATTTTATATAATATTTAAATAATAAAATATTAATATTCTTTTACAAAAAACAAATTGAAGTTACTTTATAGTGGTTACTGATTTGTATTTTTACTGTATCATAATGTTTTGGAAATACATAAAATGAAAAATAACAAAATTTAATTTACAGGATGCAACAGAAATGCTTCAAGAATTCTTAGGACGACCTCCAACAGAAGATGCTTTCCTTCGTAGCAAAGGTCTTCAAGTTTCAGAATAATTCATGCAATATGAACATAATTCTTTTAGAATGTATTTTTATACTCTTGAAATTTTGAAAGTCAGAATAAAAATTGAGAATACCTGTCTAATTTTGAATGAATTATCTTGGTATATGTATTTCAAAGAATGAATTGGCCATTAAAAGTTTATAGCAAGTTAATATATGTCATAATTATTGTTAAACATATTAAATTTATATACAATATTTTATCCAAATTTTAAATTAATAAATTTGATATACAATTCCTTAACCAGTTATGAATTCTATAAAATATGCAGCTGGTTATCAAAATAATAACAATATGAATTAAATTGAGATTTAACAATTTAATTCTTAAGATATAAAATATAATCCTAGCTATTTTTTTAATGTAAAAAGTTTATAGTCATATGACTTTTTTTTGTGTAAAATTGTAAATGTGTTGAATTTTTATCAAAAGTGTAAAATATTCATATTCTTAAATTGGCCTAATCATAAGAGCTAGAGTTGGCAGAACGAGTTGAAACATACATTAATAAGCATTCCAAATTTTTAACTGTTTTTTGTAGAATGATGTCTAAAATCTGACAGGATACACACAGCTCATCAAAGCAAAATAGTAAATGGAAAATAGCTAAGAAAAAATCGGTAAATATTAAAACAGACTGGTATGTTTATAAGAAGGAAAACGACTGTATCTAAAGTGAGTGCATTGCTCAACCAACATCATTATTTCTTAGTGATAACAATTATGAAATTTCATAAACGTATTTATGGTTTAGGAACCATTAATGCGTTTATGAATATAATTATATACACAATATTATGGGGAAAGCAGTGTTTTCAAAGGCACATCCAAACGTTGTCTTTACCTGCAGAAATACAAAATGATCGATGATTAGTTGCAGACAGTTATATGGTTGACGAATAATTTTTTATACTTTTTCTAAAACAAGATGAGTGCATGGTTGGAGAACATCGGCACAACCGAATGATCTTGACTGTCTCCTTCCCGATGTTAAGTATAAAGGTGGATCTGTCATGGTATGGGCAACTAAGTCATGGTTTTCTGTTAGCCCAATCGTAACTCCGAAAGAAAGATTCATAGAAGTATAGAGATATTTTAACTGACCAGATTCATTCTGTTCTTGTACTGAGATACATGAAAAAACTATTACAAAACATTTGTTAAGTGTTTCACGGATATACTTCATACTTATACTTAACTTTGGTGTATTTATAAACTTAGCTGTAAATTTAAGATTTATTAGAGGTTGAGGCTTATGATATAAATAATCATGACATGGCAAATATTGATAATTTCCTATTATCGGGGAAAACAACATTTTACGAATAATATGCTATTTTTATGGGACAGAAACATTGCTAATGTATCATATGATTATAAGTAATTGAAATTCTTCTAGATCATTTAATTAAAGACTAAAATTATATATAATTATGAATCATTTGAGATGACTTTGTTATCAAGATTATTCCTATGTTAAAATCAAAAAGAGTGCACCCTGTATGCAGTCAGAATGTTACCTAACCAGTCACTATCTTACAATAATGTATTGGTTAATGTATAATGTTTTTAAAGAAAATACATGTTTTAATGGGAGGATTATCTCCCATGTGTTGAAGTTATATCAGCTACTTTTATAAAAATTTTGATATAATGCATATTCATGTTGCAAGAATGTCACGAGTTTAGTTGTAGATTTCTGATGTGGCTCATCTGACAAATGCTCTGTGAGGCATGGATCAAGACTGAGCACAAGAAAGGTATTGAACGTCTATACAGAGATACAACAGCTTGATAAAAGCTGAAGTATGACATGGCACATTGTCATCCTGAAAGCGATAATCGCTAATTCAATAAGATTTCTTGAACACAATCCTAATTGTTCAAAATTGTCAATAGGAAAATCCTAATTGTTCAAAATATTCATGTAGACACCAGCGTTAATTTACCTGAAAGAACATGCGTACGCTTCCCAACTATACTGCGAAAAATATTTTCAAGCACTGAGTTTAATAATGCATGCAAGTGTGTAAATGAAGATCAACCGGCATTTGAAACACTCAAACTAGTCCGTCTGACTAGAAGTGAGTGTAGAATTTCTCATCGTTCTTAAAAGCAATTTTTACAGGTCAGTTAAACTAGAAACGCTTTTTTTTAAATGAATGAATGATTTGACTTATGCGCGACAATACTTCAGAATTTTTGGGGGTGTGTAGCTTTACACAAAATATTTAATTGTACCATACACCCTATTACTTGTTGACACACTTTTGGATAATTTTGAATTGTTTCTGGAGTTTTTCACTAATCCTTTTCAATCAGTTTATGGAGATGACCAACGAGTGCAATATTTGTTCAAATTCCCTTAATATCTTTCATTTCTTCGCTACATCAACATTTTGCCCAATTAAACTTATTCGTGTGACCAACCTACTATAACTTCTCTTTCGAAGTCCTTAAATTACTTTTGTTAATCCTTCATTATTTTTATTAATTGCATAAAATGACGCAGGTAACATTTTGAATTCGAGTAAAATGTAAGTCATTCCGGCATTTATCTAATTTATTTTTAAATTAAGTAAAAAAATCCTTCACTCTTTCGTAACCATAAATTCCGATTATCTTTCATTAAAATTTACCTGCTGCCAAGAAAATATTTAAAATTAATGTTTTTGTGATTTTCACTTTTTGTAAAAAACAACTTCTGGATTTACATTTAAAGACTTATTGTAAAATATTTTCTATAATTTTTTATGTAGTTAAATTTTTTAGAAATAGCATCAGCAAAATTTTCTAAAATGTTTATTTTAAATATTTTCAAATTTAATATTTAATTTGGTTACCTTAAAACTTTTAAATAATTAATTACTTCTTACAGTATAAAAAAAAAAAAACACACAATATACATCAAAAATGGATAAATTTACAAAATCACTAATATTTCCTACACAAAATTTTAAATTTCATAATGCCTCTTACTGATTTTTTAAACACATTGAAAGCTGATTTTTTTGCTATAAAATATATAGCATTGTGGTTATAAAATTTATTTTCTATTTATGTATTTGTTTTCATTTGCTGTGGTATGTGTTAAAAATCAAAGAAAAATAAGTGTCAAAAATTTAGAAATTTAGATCTTCAGAAATTTGAACAAATATACTACAAATTTGAAAATTTTGTTGAAATTAGCTTTCATAATTTTCTTATTTTTTCATTACTAGTTATGTTGCTTATAATTTGTTTTAATGTTACGTTTGTGCAGTTAAATGATTTTAAAAATATTGAATAATAACCATGAGATTGATTATAACTACAATAGTAAATATTCTATTAGTAGATTTCAAATTACATTTTTTTATGTAATATGCTGCTTCATTAGTAAAATTTTTTTCATTATTTTACATTTCATTTAAATTTCCAGACGAGTAATTAATTTTTGATGTATTTAAGTTTAATACATTCTCTTAAATTGAATTCATATTGCAAAGTAATTTTTATGTTGATTCAGATATTAATATTCAAAAAGTAAACACATACAGTAACAAAATAAATTAATATTCAAATGCCGACATTTGAAAGATATGACTTGCTGTCATATTAAGTGAAAATAGAATCAGACGTATTTCAAATTCTTCTCTGTATTTTAATAATTGCTATTATGAAATTAAAATATTGTCATAATTTTTTAATTTCATAATAGCATAAAATAGAAGCTTATTTGTTTATTAACAAAAAATATTTGTTTATATGACAGCTAAAAATTCAGATTGTAGGCTGGAGCTTTTTTATATGATGGAAAAATTATCTAAGTAAAGTTAGTCAAAATTTTTAGAATCCTTTTTTCCATGCTTTTATGCTCACATGAAACTTTGTATTATTAACAAAATTGGTTTTTAGTGTTTCATATTATTTCTTCAAAATTTTATTTGCTTTTAGAAGGCCTCCAGCAGTTAATCTTTGTTTATTTGATTTTGGGAATGACACTTAGATTGCTTTAATTTTATTTTCTATAGCACAAGCATGGTGATCTACTGATAATGGCAGACATGCAAGGCGATACAAACTTTATAGACTGAATATTGCGTACCTAAATGTACATCGATGTTCCCAATACACAGTTCCGAGGTTCTATCGATTTAGCCTCTCATCCCTTCACTGAGTCTATAAGACTGTACCGAGAATGATTAAGAACTAAACACTATGGGTTTTACGCTAGGCTGACCATCTAACCGGGACATCCAGAGCCTTCGGTCAAGAAAACAGATATAGGCACTGTAGGCCTTGGCCTTCTGATGGGCTGTCGTACCACAGAGTTTATTTTAGTTTAAATCTTCATCAAATACTATATTAGGCTGATGCTGTTGGTCCTCTATCTATACAATTAGCTTCAGAACTTGGAGTTTCGAATTCCAGCGGACTTATGTCCTAGATCAAGATATGCTTTGATTTTAAAACTGCTTTCACAGTTAAAATCTGAACTTTTAAACGCTATTTCTAACAAAAAACAACATAGATAAAGTTCGTCTTGCCACTAATGTACCGTGATAGGTACTAATTGTGTAGTAATAATTAGTTCACCAGAACTGGTGAACTAAATATCAATATAACTGATAATAAAACTGCAATCGAAGTTTGCAAGATTGAAATAGTATTGGAAATACTTGTAACTTCCCAAATACAAATTGAACAATACACTACGAAATTCATTATCTCGTCCATATCAGTAGATGAAAATCTAGCATAAGAAATTGGAAATAACGGCCTTATTTTGTTTCTTAAATCAGTTGTTTCTTTATATATATAAAAAAATATAAAGATCACAACATTCAAAAAATTATCTTGGTAAGAAGTCTTCGGTCATAAAACCCCATCTCAAATTAAAGTGCTTTTGCTTGTTATAAAT
>JAPDSC010095529.1:272341-294864 GCA_026290005.1 Latrodectus geometricus
AAATATTTGTAAGCATATATGAATGTCTTTTAAATTACTAAATTGCTTTTGAAATGAAATGCAAACTATAAATTATTTTCCTCAAACTTAATAAAAACTTTATCAAAAATGTTGTCATTTATAAGCTGCAGGAAATATATATTATCAAATCATATATATATTTAATAATGATGATCAACTGATAATATGATGCTGGTAATATTAAAAGAAAATATATTTATTTTTACAGAAAATGTCAATAATGCATATTTTAATTCGAACCGAACAATCTAAGGTAACTAAAGAATGTCAAATTTTAATTATCCTAAGATTTCATGAAGTTAAATTTATTTTTCTTATCTAAAAAAGCAGATGTTATTAAATTTACATTGATTTTTCTATTGTTGACAAGAATAATTACAAGTATTCATTGTTCATTCTTGCCTCTATTTGGCTAGAGGTCAAATCAAAAATCCTATTTGGAAAGAAATACTCAATGTTATCTTATTTATTCTTCAAATTATTTTAAGTTACGCATTGGTTTCAAATAATTTTAATGATTAAATTATTTCTAGAGAATTAAAAACAATTTAGCTGAAGTAAATTTTTATCACGAATATTTTTATTGAAATGAAATAAGTATAGAAATATAATAAGTATAGAAAAACGTGTCTAAATAAACAACTAATCTTAAAATTCCTAAAATAAATAAAAAACAACCCTACTTGTAAGTTCAAACGCTTTTACCATGGTCCGGGCAAATTTACCTGCTCCAATAAATCCTAATTCCATTATTAAAAGTAAATCAGAAAATTTTTAAATAGTCTATAAATGTGTAAATATTCAACAAGCTTCAAACTCCTCCTTTTGCGATAAATATACCAATATATTGATTGCAATTTAGTGTTGACATTTATTTTGACTTTTGTTCTTGCATTATTATGTTAGAAATGCCTTCTATTCTCGATTTCTTACGAGTTTGATTGTAATCGAAATACTAAGAAAGTAAAGAATAACACGGAATATTCCTGTTATTTACATAGAAATTTATGTGAACAAATCAGTTATTTGGAAAAGCTGATTAGTCAGTACAACTAGAATGATCAATCAGATACATGGAATATTCTTTAGAGCTATTTTTTTTTCTTTAATTAAAAACGCGAAAGCATTTTATTGAATTTCTTTTCTCTCTCTCATATTTATAATAAGAACTAAAAATATTAAAATTTGATCTATTCTTTGTTTATCATGTTTTCATGTATATTTTGCAATTAACATCATATGTTTGAATGTATTCCTTAACTGAACGAATACACATTTGTTATTTTTAACAACACAAATTAATAAAGAAAATACTTTGATTTTATGAACTTTTAAAAATAGGAACTCCTTTTTCGATAAGAGTAGAAATTCAGGAATTCATAGTAAACTCATGAAGGACTCATTTTATTAAATGCAGTGTCATAGATATCTTTTGTTAAATATATATATATATATATATATATATATATATATAATTCTTTTTTCTTGGAATACCTAATTTGCTAGAATTTTTTTTTGATCGTTCTTTATATGTATTTATATATTATCTCACTTTTTTTTATTCAAATTATATATTTAAATTTTTTATCTGGTTACTATTTTCTTTTTGAAATATTTAAAAATCTGTTTGAAATATTTAGAAAGTGATTTTATTTTAAATTAATTTAACTTTTGGCTTACTTATAAAAGTTGACATATTAGTGAATGCTGGCAGCTTTTTTAAAAATCACAATATTTATTTTATTTAGAAAAAACTGATTTTTTCCTTTTATGACTTTCTTATGCATGCTACTTTATTAATATCACAATATAAATATGAAAATTATGTATTGTTTTTAAATAAAACTGAACTTATTTTTTTTATCAACTTTACTCGTTTTAAGAATTTCTTTTCCATATTTCTACTATTTCTTTTGATAAATGTGAATGCGATTTTTTTCTCTCATCATAGATTTTTTTTAAATCCTCTCATTATCTAACCTCAATCTTTAAAAGTCAAACATGTAGAAATAAATGATAATCTTCGGAAACTAACTTTAGTTAGAGAGACTACAATGCGCTGCAAGAGTAGATGGAAGTATGCATAAATGTTTCACAATTATCCAGAGTCGCGGTGGGCTGGTTGGTTAGGGCGTCGTTCTCCTTACAGGAAGGTAGTGAGTTCGAATACCGGCTTAGCCGAAGCTCCGTCGTTTTTACTAATGGTGATTGGAAGATTGGAGCATGTATAATATGTCTGGTCGCAATGTTCCCATTTATTGTTCCAAATTAATACCTCTGGAGGTGGTTGAAGCCAGGCGATGGGTCTTCTCTGGTTTCAATCTCTAAATTGGAAGACCCAGACTGTGTGTGCTGCCATCTATGAGCCATTCGTGTACTTCTACTTTCGCATGAGGGTGCTCCATTCAAAAACGGAAGATGCTCTTTCTGAATTCACCCAGTCCTTGACGGGTGGGCTTGGCTTCGCCAAGTATCATAAGTAACACACAACACAATTTTCCATGTTAAGTGTTTATTTCACTTTAAATAATAAAATTCCATGTAAAGAAATGTGCTAAAACTCCAGTCATATAAGCAGCCAGCATTGTGTATATAGCTACAGAAGTTGCATGCAAGTACGAATAAAAGATACTTAGAATTTTGATAGGTATTTTTAAAACGTTTTTCAATGGTTTTCAGGTAAAAAAAAATTGAAAATCGTTAGCTTTGGCGCACTTTTGGGCGAATTGAAGTAAGACATTAATTTAAGAATAATGCTCAGTGCTTTGGTGTTCGACATTCAATCGATTCTTGATTATAAAAGCTACTGCGACCCAGCTAAAAAGTTGTCCCAAAACCTGACAAGTATTAAAGGATTACACTGAGTAAGACTGATATATTGCTGTAAATTTTCTCATGACATGAAATTAAAAAGAAGAAAAGTAAAAATCACTAGACACCACAGAAAGTGGCAACAAATCCGGTTTAATAATTTGCTTCTAAGTTAAAATGAAAAGTGATCTTCTCTCATGTAACATTTATAACCGGAGTGACTATTTATCACTATGGGCTTAGAATGCTACACAGTAGTAGACTATACAGATGTTCACATTGGGTATTTATATCATTTTTCTTTTGTTTTAAATTTTAAAATTTTCATATTAAAATAAAAATTAATTTTAAAATTTATGGAAATTTAATACTGTCTTCATTTTTATTTTGTATCCTGAATAAACATTATTAAGAAGTTTATTGTATGGAACAAACCAGTACTTTTGTACTTTCATAGTAACAATAATAAAATGTACTTGTCAGTGAATGAAGTTCTAATATTGGTTTTCATGTTCATAGTCAAAATCAAAAACAGATCCTCAAACAGCTCCTGAATTACGTAATGTTTATTATGGTTATTAATAGCTTATCAATATTTGACCAAATTTTTGAATTAGTCTAGTGTTTGAAATTTTTTGTCTTTTACATGGTATTTTTCTAAACATCTCAAAGCTGTATGAGAAGTCTGACATTATCATCCATTAACAGAAAAGAATCAACAATATCTGAAAAGATGAGTATAAAATGAGATTTCAGTATCTCATATGTGTGACTTTGTTTTTCATTTTCTCATCTTGACCGACAGTCGGGTTTGTATATCTACTATACTGATTTCCTCTTATACTATCGAATCATATAGTCTGTAATATGATTTTCCTGAACGGATGTGGAATTGTTACAAATATTTTTTTCTTTTTATACCAAAATGTGTCAGAATTCACACTTCAAACTGAATAATAACTTAATAGAACAGGACTTGACTCTAATCACGTTGCATTTAGTCTTTACTTTTAGCAGCTCATTCTCTTTGATAGCCATGTTTCGATGTTTTGAGATAAAAAAAATATATATATATACACTACTGACTTACATATATTAAATCTATACTAAAAAAAGTTTATTTTGAATGATTTGACTTGAAACTCTTCATCTTGCAGCCAAAACAAACTATCTTAGCAACTGAGGAGCGTCGCCTGTTGCTGCTAATAAGACATATCGACAATCAGTCTGGTGGTAATTTGAGGAAACGTTTTTACTAGTAGACATCCGAAATTGCCTTTTCTTGTAATCAATTTCACAGCTTTCAAATGACACTCTTTACCACCACAACATTTATTTTCCATTTTTTTTTTTATGTTTGTTTAGATTCCAATCAACCAATAACACACCAAGTTAAAAAATATGGTTAAATCAAACTGCGTAATATTTTTACGTCAACTTTTCTCAATACAGAAGCAAAATAAATAATTTTAAAACTGAAGTCGAAAAAATGCTTTTTTGAAATCATATTTGCACGTATATTTTTCAGTTTTTTGGCGTCATTAATGATAATGTTGATTTACATAGTTTTTTTTATTATTCTTTTCTTCAAAAATTGCCTATTGTTTTATCTTGAAGTTAGTTATGGATGGAAAATTATTTCTTATAAAAAATTCTCATAAAAAAAAGTATTGCCTTTCTCGAAAATTTAACTAAAATAGTGAGACATATCATTTTATTTATATTCTGTATCAAACATGAATTTTTTAAAGTGTGATTTTATTTTGTTCATTTTTTATTTAATATGAAATTATGAAGAAAATTTAAAACCTGTAATGACAATGAAATCAATAATTGAAGTGTTTTTATTTATTTCTTATGAAGTTGAGATTAAATAATTTGGATGCTCTGACAGCCGTATTCACCAACCAGAGTTAAACGAGTTTTCAGGGTAAAGGGCGAGTTAAGTCTTGAAACGTTATTCACCACGACAAAAACAGCGATTAACTAGTCTATATGGATTCCTAGAATAACCCTACGTTTTCGGAGTGTTAGTGCCGAGTCAGCAAACAATGGCGGACTTAAGCGATATGTTTGTTGATATTGATGTGCAAGATTGCTACCCAATCAGAAGCCGTCTTACATGTCGTGTACAGTTAACTCCAAAATTGTTTTACACGGAAATTTCCCACTTCGTGAATAAGAATCGGCGAGTCATGCTAGAGTTGAGTTATATCCGAGATAGGCTACACTCAAGTTAACCCGTGTTTGGTGAATACGGCCGTGAGAGTATTTCAAAAGTTCTACTATAGAGTGTTTTACATTTATTATTAGAATCATTATGTAACATTTTGCTACTAAACCAAATTTTATTTTTGTTTTGAAAGATAATTTTATTCGTGAGAAACGGAAATATATACTATCAGTATTATATGAAAAATAAATCAATTTCAAAGTTTTAAATGTGCTAAATGGTAAAGAGAGAGAGAGAGAGAGCTTTTCCCTATCAATAAAATTTTCATACATGTTCTTGACATTTGCATCACTATTACAAATTATTACGAATTTATAATCATTAATAAAGATCATGATTGTTTTTGGGGTTTCTAAAAATCTAATTTGAAGATTTTCTGAAATAATAATTTTATACTCATTAATTAAAATTGTTAAAAAGAAAAATCAATATTTTAAAAATCTTTACCTGCTGCTACAATACCCCGAGTCAAAGCTTGGGCCATCTTCCCCGCACCAATAAAACCAATCCTCATTTTTATTTATGTCTTTGAATTCGATACCGTTCATAGATGTGTTCAGGTCGAACAATGCTAGTTGTTTGGAATAAGCAGTTGCAAGAAATACAAAAACACGTCGGAATAAAAAGCTCTCTTTAGTGATAAGATTGGATATTTGTTGATAGCGAATTACCTGTTTTCCTATTTTGCGATATATGGTGGACTTCTTTGATAAGTCCATCATATCTCGAGAAATTAATCACCAATGGAGATTTGTCTAAAATTTTGCATAAAAATTAATTTGAAGGGAAAATATTTCAACACCCAACTATTTCTGCTATACAAATATTTAAATTTCCTTTAATTATTATAGGTTGTTGTAGTACAGTCTTTAATTAAAATTTTAAAGTAAATAGGAAGTTTAAAATACTACATAACTATATATATACACTACTGGCCATTAAAATTGCCAAACCAAGAAGACGACATGCTACAGACGTGAAATTTATACCAAAGGAAGAAGGTGCTGTAATATGCAAATGATTAGCTTTTCAGCGCATTCAGACAAAGCAGCGCCAGTAGCGACACCTACATTGTGTTTAAATGAGGAAATTGTTCAGCCGGTTCCTCATACACAAATTGCATTTGAACGTTGTTCCTGGTGAAAAGTTGTTGTGATGCCTCGTGTAAGAAGGAGAAATGCGTACCAGCACGTTTCTGACTTTGATAAAGCTAGAATTGTAGCGTACCGGGATTGCGGTTTATCTTATCGCAGTATTGCTGCTCACGTCGGTCGAGATCCAATGACTGTTAGCAGAATATGGAATCGATGGGTTCAGGACGGTAATACAGAACGCCATGCGGGATCTCAACGGCCACCTATCACTAGCAGCCGAGAAGACAGGCATATTATCCGCATGGCCGTAATGGATCGTGCAACCACGTCACGAGACATGAGTCAAGAAACGGGGTCGTTTGGGAGACAACAAGTGTCTGCACGAACAGTTCGACGACGTTTGCAGCAGCATGGACTCTCAGGTCGGATACCATGGCTGTGGCTTTCCTTGACGCTGCATCATAGACAAGAGCGCCTTCAATGGTGTGATGAACTACGAACCTGGGAGCACGAATGGCGAGACGTCATCTTTTCAGATGAATCCAGGTTCTGTGTACAGCATCATGATGGTCGCATCCGTGTTTGGCGGCATCGTGGTGAACGCACACTGGCAGCGTGCATTCGTCATCGTCATACTGGCCCATCACCTGGCGTGATGGTACGGGGTGCCATTGGATACACGTCTCGGTCACCTCTTGTTCGCATTGACGGTGCTTTGAACAGTGCACGTTACATTTCTGGTGTGTTACGACCCGTGGATCTACCCTTTATTCGAGCCCTGCGAAACCCTACATTTTAGCAGGATAATCCCCGACCGCATGTTGCCAGTATTGTACGGACCTTCCTTGATACGTAACATGTTCGGCTGTTGCCCTTGCCAGCACATTCTCCAGATCTTTCACCAATAGAAAACTTCTGGTCAATGGTTGTCAAGCGACTGGCTCGTCACCAAACGCCAGTCACTACGGTTGATGAACTGTGGCATCGTGTTGAAGCTGCATGGGCATCTGTACCTGTACATGCAATCCAATCTCTGTTTGACTCAATGCACAGGCGTATAACTGCTGTTATTACTGCCAGAGGTGGTTGTTCTGGGTACTGATTTCTCAGGATCTATCCAGCCAAAGTTTTTGAAAATTTAATCACTTGTTGTTTCTAGTATAATATATTTGTCCAATAAATATCATTTTAATATCTGCATTTCTTCCTGGTGTAGCAATTTTAATGGCCAGTAGTGTATATTAAACAAAAGTGATCACAAATATTATGTTTCTTCTGAAATGATTGAGTATACGTTTTTAATTTTTTCCAAAGTTTAATTTAAGTCAAAAGTTGCTACATTCAACTGTCACACAGTTTCTACACATTATATATTTTTTTCTAATCTTTATTTATTATGTTCAATCAAAAAGCTCCATTGGTATTTTCCTGCTTTTAAAGGTTAAAGTAACATAAAAGTCGTTGAAATTATTTTGTATTCTGTGAATTAAGAATATTTATTTGTTCTGCTCACAATTAATGTATTCACCATCTTTTTTGAAAATGACAATCTACATAATCTTTTCCATAAAAATATTTGAGATTAAAGACAAAATTATGATAAGTTAATTTTTATACTTGTTTATAGTTGATTTCTATTTTAAACGTGAAAAGAGTTTTCCGTTCTGGAAAATATTAGATTATTATTGACACAAGTTCTACAATTTAAAAGGAACAGCTTGACTAGGAAGAGCACACACACATCGCAACTGAGCTTAATAACTTGTTGTAATACCGTTGTAATATAAAATCTTCTTATCAATACAAAACTAATATCATACTAGAAATGAAGTTGCCTCATATTTTTTTAAATCTAGAGATAAGTCATGATCTTTTGATCTCTAAAAAAAACTTTTCGTCCATAATTTTGACATCTTGCATTCGAAAGTCAATTTTCCAAAACTACAAAAACTTTGACGGTTTTGAGTGTGCAGATAATGAAAAGTTAACCATTTAAAAAGCTTTTTAAAAGTTTATAGATAATTAAGTTTCATCATTAATCTCAGTATTTTAATAAATAATTAAATGTACAGATAACAATGAGAGGTTGGAGCTCATTATTATTTAATTGTCTCTCTTTGGTCATTTTTCGCATACAAGGGATAGTACAAATTTGAACCAATGATTTAAAATGTACTCCGTATTATTATTAGCATCTATGCCAGAGATTGGAATTAATTGCTACAAATTCTTATAATGAAAAGGAGAGGACGGGCTATTCTGCTACAAGCTCGATGAAGTCCTCTTCATCGAGTTTGAGTTACATTACATAGAAAAATCATTAAATGTAAACTTTACTATAGTTTATTAGAGATGTTTGTCATTTTTTTTCAAGTAATTTATTGATAAAAAATTAAATACATAGACTGAGACATATATTTAAATCCAAGGGATTGAGGCATACTTTATAAGTATTCTATAAAATAATAAGTGATACAAAAAATTTTTTTTAAATTTCTTTATCTTTTGTAATTTAAGCTGATACATTGCTTAATTTGTTCATATTTACTTTGTTTAATCTTTAAATATGTATGAGTCTTAAATGTTTGCAGCATTTTCTAGAGTAAATTACGCTTTATATCAGGACAATCTGAATCAATCTCCAAGCGAATCTTCAGACAGAAGTGAAATCCAAAGCTGAGTGACTTAATCCAAAAACTTTTTACAAATGAAGATTTTTATGGATTATAGAAAAGGCAATTGTTCAATATTTTATAGATTGTTGAACGTTGTTTGTACAAAGACTATGCTTGGTACTATTTTGCATTGGTGCCCAACATTACTTACTATATAATAATCTCTTCTACTGCATTTGCACAGAAAAGTTTCCTTTTCTATATAGAATAGTGTTTTCTTTCTTGAAGAGCATAAAATAAAACTGTTTCTTCTGTTTCGAAATATTTCATCACTCATTGTATTTTTTCAATGTTTCATAAAAAAAAGTCTTGGAGAATTATTGTTTTGATAAAATTATTTTATTAAAAAATTATGTATGATTCAGTGATCAAATTTTTGAGACTGCATTGTGGACAGTGTATTACTTTTGTAACGAAATTTACGCCAGCCACATAAATTGCCTGCCAATATATTTTCATAGATAATGTATCACTAAGAAGGGAGCCTGAACAACTTCCACATCTACAGATGTGCGTGCAAAAATACAGCTATATCTTTTTGTTCAACAGTGACTGTGGAAGTGAATTCTGCACTCTTCTCCTTTAAAAAAGGCAGTTCTATCATTAAGTCACAATAAGCTCTAAGATCTAGTGATCTTAAGATAATTGTAAGTAATAAGTCCAAGAATTTCGATTTTTTTGGATTTCATAAGGAATGTGTGTTATAATGTATAAAAGCTGTTACCTGACACCGAGTTTTTTATTACAAAATTTTGAAGTAAAAAGTTAAACATTCACCTGTGGAGGATATTTACAATTATTTTACGAAAAAAATTCTATCATTTTATAAAATTTAACAATTTTTTAATGATTAGTTTTATTAGTATAGGTAACTTTGGAAAAAAAAATGTTTAATTCTATGGGGGAAAAAAAAAAACTTGTGTATCATTTTTGATTACACTGAAAACTAATGAAACATAATAAATTTTCATTTCGTTTTTCACATTCTTCATGATTTTTTTTTTTTTTTTTTTTTTTTTTCCTTTTCTTTGAACTTAAAAAATTTCTATAAAAATATCTACAAAATTTTTTTTATAAAACTAAAGTAACAATAAAGTTTTAATTTTTTTTTATTTCTAATGGCGGGCACCTTTGATCAAGTAAGTAACATTAGCCCATTCGCCGCAACAAGGCCGGAAATTACTACTCATTTTATTGTTACCCGGTGGGCACCTGTGAACCAAGTCACGGAGGTACGAGTAGCATCGCTCACGCCACACCACCACAAACCCGTTTATAGGGCGAGCCACATTCATCCATCATCTGAGGAAAGGACAAGAAACACACAGAGAGAGAAAGTACATCCATGCCCGAGCCGGGATACGAACCCAGGTCCTCCCAATCGATAGTCAGTTATGCTAACCACTATAAAATCTGGGCGGATTTTTTGAAATTGATAGTATAGGTAAATTCTGAGCTCAGATTTCAAGATGTTATACGTTATTTTTTGAAAGAAGAAAAAGATTTCTTATTCTAAAAAAGTGCTGATCAAGATTTTAGAACATATATTTCGTACAATTAGTCATAAAATTACTGTCACATAAGACCTTTAAAAAATAATTGAAACAGGAATTATAATATAGTCAGATTTGCATAATACAAGAGCAAGCGAAGCACGATATTTATTCGTTATAACCGAATGTTTGTAAAAATGAAAATATTCTTGGAAAATGTTTGTAAAAATGGAAATAAGGAAATTCCAAAGTATTCTTACATACACATTAGACCTTTTTTATTTATGCAATGTAAAAAAAAATGGATTAATTTGTTTTAAATTGACTTTTTCCATTTTTTTTATATTTTAAATCATTTTTAGAGAAGATTGTTTGAAAATTATATGCAATTCTGTCTTCGGAGGAAAAAAAAAAAAAAAAAATGAAATTTTTGTGCGCATTTGGGAAAGTTTCAGATTGAAATTCTACACGTTAGTTATTATCCTCGTTATTTTAATAATTTTCTTCATTTGCTTTAATTTGAATTTCAGTTACAATATCTTCATTTAAAATATCTCGTAATAATAAAATTTATATCATTAGATGATGATTCTCAATTTCTTTCTCTATTTATTTCCAAATTTTATGAATCATTTAAATTTTCCTCTTCTTCAGTGATTTGCTTCTCTTGAAAAAGCAATTGATAATGTACGTTGGTATAGCATTTTTTATGAATAATTTATTAAACGTATCATTTTAAGTATGTTTAAAATTACATTTGAGATTGTTCCTTTTTTTTCTATTAAGTAGCATCAAAATCAAAGATTACATAATTTTGAAATCTTGGATGATAATAATGTCAAAAGAATTTTTCCAAAAAAAGATTCACAGCATTAAACAGAAGAAAATCAATAAAGATATTATAAACCACAAAAAGGTTTTCTATAACCAGAGTTTTTCTTCATTAAAAGCAAATTATGTTCTCAAAATAGCACCAACCTAGTATTTCAGATTTCATATCAAATTCGAGTTTTGATTAAATCAAAGTTTTTACTAGCGAATTGTACAGCGTTTTGAAATCTAAGCACGGAATATTCTTGAATAAAAAAATTTCTTCAATGTGTTAAGATAAAAATAGTTCTAGGTTAAAAACATAAACATCGATGTTTTTCTAATTTAAACAGGAATGCTATTAATAGCATATTTTAGTTTTCATTGTATTATTTTCTATTGTTATCATACATATCTATTGTTTTTCGTAACGCATTCAACGGCTGTCCTATCCATGTAATGGTTTAGTTTCATTGAAAACATTTAAAGTGTATTATTTGCTTGGAAAAAAATCTGCGATTTCTATAAGTACTAATAAAATTCTTTGAATACTTTAGCAGAAACAAATATTTTTAATTACAATTTGATCAAAAAATTTAAAATTTTTGATGTTTAATATTGCATGTACTTTTTTTTAATTTAGAGTGAGCATGCGCACAATTAACATTTAACAAAAATTAAAATAATACAAGCACTTTAAGTAAAAAAATACTAAATAAGCTCCAGGGTTAAGTAAATGTGGGCATATTTGTATAATAGTTTTTAATATTATATATTTTTAAAACATTATTTTCTGTACTCAGTTTCTTTTAAGGGTTAAAACCAATAAAAAAATCTGTGTGAATTTCTCTAGTTTAAAAATATTGTTCAACATCATTACATTTATGAATGAAGAAAATTATTTTTTGAAATTTAACATACTATTGGAAAGTAAATATTAGCAGAGTATTTTATTTTTAACAATTATAATTAATAAAAATTACTATGTTAGTGCAAACGTTTAATATATATATATATATATATATATATATCAGGGATGGCCAAACTTTTGCGGGCTCTACTCCACATTTAAAAAAATCGAAGATGTTCTACCAATGGCAGAGCTAAATTAACGTACATATTTATTTTCGGTAACAAGAAAAAATGGTAAATTATGTAATTTTTCTAAAAAACTTAATATTAATATTTACAAATATAAATTTACTGACGAAAATAATTAAAGTATTCATATATCAAAAACTGACCATCCTATTCATTTCGTTTAGTTGAAATTTGGCACTGTATATCTGCGATAAGTTTATCATATTGTGGCTGGTACGAGCTTATTGCAATGCATAAACACGGAATTAAATGTTCATCTGTTATATGCGATCAATGTTTGTTTTTTGTTCATAGTTGAAAAAGCAGATTCGCAAAGATACCTCGATCCAAAGTATGATTTCAAATACAAAATCAATTTGTAAATATTTGGAAACGTTTCCTCAGAAATTAATCGCTAAATATGCTCTGAATTTAAGAAATATATCGCATCTTAATTTAATAATTTCTTCCTCTACCGAGACTGATGTGATATCTATTAAATGTTCTGTTTTTTCAGATACTTTATCAATGTTGACATTTTCATAAAATGGAAATATCATAAAATTAAGTATTTCTTTCAACTTAATTAAGTCAGTGAATCTTCTTTCAAATTCTTCAAACAAAACAAGTAAGTATTAAGCGAAATCTTCGAAGTCTCGGTTTGGATTATGGATGCACTCTTCCTCCATGTTATTGAAATATCCCAATTCATGTTTTCTTAATTGAGATGCATACCTTTCTATAGTTTATTTGTACGTTTTAATCGCACTCATCATGTCCGTTTTAGGTTTTAAATTGTATACCTTCAATCATAAATCTTTAAATCGTAAATCTTTGCACAGTTTTGTTTGTTTTGGGATTGGGAACACAGTTTGTTTTGGGTTTTAAAGCGTAGACTGTAGTAAATTTTTATTTTAAATAATTCATTGATTCTATGTCATAAATTAAATTGTTAATATCCGAAGTCATTATCGGGATGGTCGCGTGAACTACCTAAAATGTCTTCGCGGTCTACCAGTCAACCACGGTCGACGTCTTGGCCACCTCTGAAATATATATATATATTAAATAGACTCATATTTGGTATATATTCATTTCCAAGTGTTATGAAATTTTAACAGAACCTGAAATTTATTTAAAAAAATCAATAAATCAATAATTCTACTACATTAATGTATCAATTAATATTGATACATTAATGTAGTAGAATTATGATGAGAAGGTCCTTGCATGTTAAATGATCATAGAGTCTTATACTCTTCAGCTGGTATAGGGACAAAAATAAAAAAGTAGAATGCCAACAAAGGTGATGGTGTCACTTGTTAACCAGGATTAAAAAATTATTGATTTATGTTCATCAGTTTTAATCGGCAGAAATAGTCGGTATTGAAACACACATCAAAGTAAGTACATCTTGGTTTGATGTGTGTTTCACTACCGACTATTTCTATTGCTGATATTTGATTTAATTTAAAACCAATTTCTTATTTTAGCTTACATAAGCTATTGCATTCAATCTTAGAAAATAAGTTTCTAGTACGTATTAAACTATGCCTGTAGGCGTTAAAAGTAAATAATAAGAAAGGACGTAAAAGTGTTAAAATATTATTAAAAGGAATAACATTTCAAGAACGCAACATAATAGGCATGTCGAAAATTATAATGCAAGTTTACGTAAAACGCAGAAAATATTAGTGAAATAATGAAACAATAAAAAAAATACTTTTTTCTAGATTAAAATCATTTTTATTGTAAAACGAGTTATTGTATTCGTGTATTTGAATATTTATGTTATCTTTTATAGAAATAAAGGCATTTTTCGAGTGTATTGTTTGCACTTACAGATAATCTGAGTGTTCTATGTTTTTCAACCAAAGATCATTCAAGAAGGTTAGAGATAAAAAAAAAAAAAAAAAAAAAAAAATCAAATCCGTTTTACGATATAAATATTTCCGAAATAAATTTAGAAAGAACAATTTTTATTTCATATAAAGATATTCAAATGTATAAAATATTGTTAGTTTATTTTCGTAATATAGAAAAGTATTTTATGTGAGGAGGGTAAAAGAGATTGTGTAAATAATAGCTGTGAATATAACTTTTTTAAAACATTTATTTGCTTATTACAATTATGCAGACACAAGAGGATAAATACACTGCTCAAAACAATTAAAGAATATTGTAAGTTTTACATAAAATAAAAATTAAAGCAATTTTTTTTTTTTTTTTTTTTTTTTTTTTTTTTTTTTTTTTTTTGCTGAAAATGGAAGAAAAGAATCACAAATGAAAATTTTTCTGATTTTCAAACTGTGGAATATGCGAATTTTGAGTTCGCACTTCAGCGGCAGTGAATGAAATTTGACTTTCAACTGAATAAAAGACAATAAAGACAAGGATGATCGGCATTCAGTGACTGCTTTGTTTCGATGAGATGATGTCTCAGCGAAGTCATTTAACCGATTCAGAAGCTTGGAGAGTTGTTGGTAGGTCAGAAGGGTGCCAAACTCAAGCCGATGTAGCGCAAGCCATTGGAGTGTCACAAAGTGTGATTTCCAGGATCTGGAACCGTTTTTGGGGGATTGGAAATGCAGGCCGAAGGCCAGGGCAAGGTCGTAAATGGGCAACGACGCCCAATGAAGATCATTATTATGTGTTAATGGCTCGGAGACACCAAAATATGAAAGCTACTCTTCTCCAACAACTTTTTTCGGCTACTGACACCACGGTTTCAACTAAGACTATCCGAAACCGGCTCCATAGTGTTGGTCTGTATGCTCGCTGACCGATGGTATGCGTTAAACTAACATCAAGGCATCGTCGCGACCGCAAGGGGTGGGCAACAGAGCATGTGAACAGTTGGAGAAATGAATGGAGCAATGTTCTTTTTTCTGACGAGCCCCGTTTTTCTGTTCCTCCTGGTAATAGGCGTATTTTCATCTGGAGGGACCCTGGCAATAAGTATAATCCTGCGTTCGTCCATGAATGTGTCAGATTTGGTGGTGGAGGAGTGTTGGTGAATGGTGGCTTCCGACTGGTCGCCGATATAGGTATGAAATCCTCAGACCTATTGTAGTCTCTTACGCTGCAGCAATTGGAGATGACTTCATTTTAATGGACGGTAACTGCAAGCCACATAGTGCTAACCTGGTGGAGGATTTCCTTTTAGAGGAAGAAATCTTACAAATGGAATGACCAGCGTGTTCTCCAGACATGAATCCAATAGAGCACGTTTGGGACGCTCTAGGAAGACAAGTTGCTAGCCACCAATCACCCACACAAACTCTCCAGTTACCTTGCAATATTTGGAAAAATACCACCCGAAAGGTAAACATGTCAAGGATATAGTATCTTTTCTGATATATATGTATTAAAAGATAATGTAAGGGAGATATAAAATAGTAAGTGGTAAAGGGATATAAAGAATGTGTCTCGACAAACAAAGTTAAGTATAAAACAAAGTTAACGAGATATGTCGAATCATTGCTTTTTTTGTTAAATAATACTGAAAACATAGCATATTTGAAATCTTTTACTATATGGGTAAAATCTTGGAGGAATATGAAGCAGCAATTCTCTAAACGGGTGCTTAAGCAAGAAGAGTTTCCCTCCTCTCATCCCCATAACTGAACTATAATAAACACTGTATAAGTCGTTAGTTTCAGATGGAGCAAAGTGTCTTGATTTCTAAGTTTCACACTGATGGTTTGAAGTTCAGATTTTAGCAGTAGCAAGAAATGTCTGGCTGTAATTATCATATATCCTTGCAACAAGTATTAGAATGAGAAAGAAAGTTATGAATTACATCTCTTATTCTACATCTGAAAAATATGGGGAGATTCCTGTTAGACTGTTTATGAATAATATATACCAACCAAGCAGAAAAGATGTCAATCTTGACCTCAAAGTAAGATAATTATTTTAAAAAATTAATTTATACAATTTAATTATTAAATGAATTTCTCTTATTTTTAAATAAGTATTTATATTTTTATCGTAATGTTAATAAATTCTACGATACATGTTTTGTATCAAAGACAGTTAAATATGCGTATATATATTAGAATCAACAACTTTGAAACTTTCAAAATATATGAATTTGAAAAAAAATTACACTCAATAGTAAATTTAAAGAAATTGTGAAATTACTTTCAATATTACATATTTTCTTTATATTACTATGGAATTTTCTTATGTTTACGAAATTAATACAAGTGAAACATAAAGGAAAATATTGATTAATTTCTTAATTAAAATAATCACAAATTAAAGGCTTAAGTATATCAATTTTAGATTTCAAATAAAATAATAAAAATTATAATTCTGATATTTCAGATTCTGAACTGAAATTGAGTTTTTATACTTAAACACCTCTTATAAACGGAATTTTACATCGCAAAAGGTTGAACGGAATGCAACGAAACTTTTATAAAATGCTATGCACTAATTGCATTTTCGAAATTTTAAAAAAAAGGAAAAAATTTAGTTCCAAAATGACCACCAAAGGGTGATTTTCGGGAAAAATATAAAATTTAATAAACTACAAAAACGGAATGTAAAAATAATATTAACATTTATTGATTAATTTCTGATGACTTAGTCATCAAACCACATTAAGTAAAGGTAAGGCAGAAATAAACAGTTTAGTTTGCAGAAACAAGAACAGATTAGGAAAGAACTGACAAGAGAAGCAGTTGTTAATTGTGTCTAGGATGATGCAGAGAAAGGTGCTTCACGTAACCATCCTCATTAGCCTGCAAATTTCAAGTTTATGAAATTTCAAGTTTTATGCAAATATCAAATTTCAAGTCTGTTCAGCAGAAGATCGTAACTAATCAGTTGTGATGCTTCCCACACGAAGAATTATTGAATACACAAGTCCTTCAACTTCGCAACATTCCTACGATATACATCAGACTTTTTAAATAGCCTCTGAACTAGAAATCTCACTCAGTTAAATAAAGTGGATGTATTTAACTGAGTGACCATGGATTGAGAAAGCAGTGATTCATAACACGTTCCTCTGGGGAGCATTAGAGCAATAGCGCCTTCACGGACCCATGGATATGTGAGGGTGCATCAACCTGCATGAAAATAATCAATATATGGACCAGTCTTTGCTGTAGTTATGGAAACAAACATCTGCAATAAGTCATGGTACCGACGACTCGTAATAGAACTGTGACAGGCTCACGTTCACTTATTTCCCCAAAGAAGAATTGTAAAAGAATGATTGTCGCAGTGAATCTACAACAGACTGAGACCTTTGGAGACTTCAGAGGAAAATCAGTGATTTATCTTCAATCAAATGCGATATTTCAGTGTGTTGACTACCCCATTGAAGTATAAATAAGCCCTGTTGTCTACAGATTATTATAAGGTCATGACAGATCAGAAGTCATTCTGTTGAGAAAACTGACTGCTAAAGAAAGGTGTTGTCGCTTGTAAAGCCTGGGTATGGCGAATCTTGTATGGGAAGTAGTGCATTATATTTTAGAGTACTTTTTGAAAGCCGCAGTAAAAAATCGCCTGTCTAGAAATTGCAAGCGCGCTTCTGCTAACAAATTCTGATGTCTGTGACTCTGCTTCAACAATTGTCTTGGTGACGTTAACAAGTACTGGTGTGACACGGTTAATGCCTCTTCCAGGTTGAATTTCCCGTCTCGTCAAATCTCTTAGTCATGACATAGATGCCTTTAGCAGACATTGATCTTCGCCATTGGTTCTTTCTACGAGATATTCACGAGCTGCAACAAAAACATTTCCCCTGTTTTCGTAAAACAACTTCACCAATAATGCACGTTCAATTAAAGAAAGTATCATTAGTACAGCCGGAAACATCGACTTAAATATGAAACGAATGCAAGCGTTTTATACCCTAACCTGTTTTTCATATAGCTTCTTCTCCCCAAGGACAGACATCTCGACATTTTTTTTACAACTGACAGCTTTTCCCAGTTTTGCATCTTATTACTCGTATAAGGTGCACCTTGTTTTTTAATATTTTTTTTATTCCATTTTGGGAGTTTAATTCTGTTAAATTTTATGTTTTGTATAAAAAATCTTCTAGGGGACATTTTGAAACATTTTTTTTCTTTGAAATTCCGTGAGCGCATCTTGTGATAGCTCATATACAAAATTTCGTTGAAGTTCTGTTCATCCGTTTGTAGGATTCCGTTTATAGAGGAAGTTTTATTATAACCACCTGTCACTTTGAATATAATAATTTAAATGAACTTAAAAAAAAGACAGTTTATATTAAAATTTTAAATTCAAAATTTATTGAAAATAATTTAAACAGCAAACTGAGTGGTAATTCGAAATTGATCAGCTATAAACATACAATCGGATTTGCTTCTTACGAAATCGTTTGGATGAAGGACGGGCACTTTGAAGTTACTAAAAGCTAACATGGTTTTCTATGTCTAGTTGGCCATGTTCTCCCTTACAGTGGAGAGTCCCTTGAAGTTCTGTAGTTGGAGACTGAAGGACTTTGGGCTTTACAAATTGATATACTGAACTTTGAGATCCAAAGCGATAGTGTGATGTGGGTGTGGAAAGAAGTGTGCAAATCCAGTTTGATCTCGTCACATAACCATGGTTCAATATTACAAGACGTTTGGTGATAGGTGAATAGTCTAAACTAATTAATCTTAAAGTACAGTCCAGGACACCCGTTCACAGTTGCACACGTATGTACTAGTATATTTGCGCAGTAGTACTTTATGTCATCATTTCTAATACGAGTTGAACTTGTTGTCCAAAAAAACAATGAGCTAGAGTTGAAACTGTATCAAAGTTAAAAATTTACAAAGTTAACAAAAAAGTAATTAGTAATTGAAAAATATAGTACTGGTTAGAAATGGTCGGCCAATGGAAAGATAAAATATGAAGACAATCATCATCAGATCTTCACACGATCCATGTAGTTAGAACACTAATAATAGTAACTCAGTGATGATTGGAACAGATTAAAATAATATTCTCTGACTAAGAAAAAGAGATCATAGCGTATTGCACCTCATGTAATAGTTGAAAAGCTCGTTTTGAGAATTAGATTGAATCTCTGTGATTCGGATGGACTGCGACAATGATTCGCTCTTGGAATTGGTTTCTAAAAAATAACAAAGAATCAGAAAAATACCAAGGCACTAGAAGAATACAATTGCTCCAGGTATATAAAAGAATTGAAGAATATCAAAATAGTGCTAAGACACTGGAATCATAGTATCTTTTGATAAATAGTTTCTTAGCTGTTAAATTTTTAACACTCCCTACAAAGCTCTACTGTGGTCTGATGAATGAACATCATCATATGTCTAAATGTTTTTTTGAGTCAAATTTGATCTTAAGAAAGGGTTTGGCAAGAAATTTCAAGAAGAAAAATAGATCATTGACGAATGAATTTATTATTGGTTTCTACGAAAGGTGGATTAACATTTTAGTGATTTATTTTCGATACATGTCAACATCTGAATAATTTACTTCTAATTCTCTTCAAATCTTAATAGTTTTATTTTTACACATAAATATACAATTCATCATCTAATGTAGCATACGCATATCCAAATTAGGACACACACATAGCACGGTATTTGTAAAAAATGATAAACTATTTCACTAGAACTTTCTTAGTTGCGATTTATTTGCCATATTAACTTTTATCTCAATATGAAGAGAATGATATATGCCAAGGAGCTGAACGAGAAATTACATTTCTTTATAAAATTGTATAGCGCCAAATGAAAACAATAAGGGCCGCGGTGGCCTAGTTGGTTAGAGCGTCGTTCTCATTACTGAAAGGTTGTGAGCTCGAATCCCGGCTTAGCCCAAGATCCGTCGTGTTCACCAATGGCGATTAAGGCACGTAAAATCTGTCAAGTCGCAATGTCCTCCATTACAAATTAATAACTCTGGGAGTGGTTGGAGCCAGGTCTTTGGGTCTTCATCGGTTTCAATCTCTTATTTGGAAGATTCAGATGGTGCTGCCATCTATGAGCCAAAAATCGTACTTCCACCTTCGTTTGAGGGTGCCCTCAAAAACGGAAGAAACTCTCTCTCTCTGACTTCACTCGCCTAGTTTCTGACGGGCGGGCTTGTTATTGCCAAGTGTCATCAGAAACAATAAAAAATTTTCAATAGGAGTATATTTATCAAAAGAGTTAAAAAATGTAGATATTCCAAGACATTTTGGAGCCTAAATGATTTTTTTTTCTGGATAATAATCAATAATTTATAAATAAAGAGAATGTCTGATGCTATAAGTGTTGAATGGTGTTTTTCTGAACGATTTGTCACAAAAATATACTCTTTCAAATTATACTTAAAAAAAAAAAAAAAAAAAAAAAAAGAGTAGTGATAGCGATGACAGTAGCTGAAGACGATATATAAATTTCTGTAAAAGTTAGAAATGTAAAGTATAAGGCTATTTGAATAAAAGTTAAAATTTTATATTTAGTTGTCTTCTAAATTATGTTTAATAAGAGTTTTCTTATTTGCTATAAAAAAGTACAAAACAAAATTTACTGTTACAGTACCGATATCGATTAAATTAAAAAAAATTAATTTTTCTGAGACTCAACTTGCTTTTCTCCGAATTCACATTACATTAAACAAGCTATAGGTGAATATTAAATTTGAACAGAAATATCACTTCCTTTTATTGTTATTACTTATATTTACAGTGCCAGTTTGTTTTATTAAATATTTCAAGTATTAATTATTATTATTGATTAATTTTTTCAGTTGCAAATCATATTATTTAAAAATTGAAATTACAATTAAATGATGTCACATAAATTGTATTTTTATTTCCCAGTAAAAAATGTCGAGTATTTCCATACTAAATACATCTTTAATGATTTCACAATCTTCCTATATTGAATGTTCTTCCAAATTTTAAGTATACTATTTGTAAATAGGTTATATAGTTTTTGAATGGAATCTCGAACTAAAAGGATTGCTGTGATAAAGGACATGAATATAGGACACTTCACACATTTTATTTATAAGAGCATATTTATTTTTAAGAAATTTTAAGGTATTACTTCGTTATAGTTACTCTTAAGTTTTATGGTTTTAATCTGATAAAAATCTTAAGTCAAAGAAGACATATCTTTTTTTTTTTTTTGAGCAACATTACAATAAATTCAGTAGGATATTTATAAATAATATTAGAAATCTTTTCACATTTGTTTTAAGTTTTGTAATATTCATAAAAATATAAAAAATATAAAAATTAAAATAAAACATTACAAATATGAGTCAATTTTACAAAATGACAAAAAGTTTCATTGTATGAATAAAATGCTTAAAATTATCAGTATTAGAATTGAATATGAATTGTCTCAAATCATACTGTCGGAAATCAACTATGTATTGTTCTTTCATTTGATTGTGAAAAAAGAAAATAATATAGATATTATTAATGAATAAAAATAAAAGTTTTAAATTTTTAATGAATGAATTTTTGTGTCAAAATATAATAAAATTCCTGTCACACTCAGTATATATACAAACATATATATACAAATATACAAGCTCATATATATTTATTTATATATGAATGTCTTTTTAAATCTAAATGACATTAATAAATTATTGAAGTTTTTACTTTGCATAGAAATTCCTTTTTTACAATGCAAGTGAAAATGATATTGATGCATAGTTATGTTATTTAATCGATTGAAAAATTGATCTGTAATAAATTTTTAACAAAAAACCTACCTGAATTTATCAATCCACGTGCCAAAGCTTTCGCCATTTTACCAGCACCGATAAAACCGAACTTCATTTTTTTGTTTAACGGAATTCAAATTCGATTCTTTTGCATAGATTGACACATACGTGCAGTCGGACAGCTGTCGTAAACTAAATTAAATTTAGAATAAAATCTACAAAACCAATCCTACAACGAGGAAGAGCGCGTTCTTTGCGATAAGATCAGTTGTTTGGCGATTAGTGTTTCACCTGGATCTACAAGTAACAAGATTAAATATGGAATATAAATTATTGTCATGTTTGTGTGAAAGAAGCTGATGGGATATTGAGAGTTAAAAAAAGAACATCTTTTTTGTATATACTTAATTGCATAAATAAAATTGAAGAGTTTAAAGATTATTCTCTTTGATACAGTGATTTAAACTTTAGAACATGAGATATTTGAGTGATTTAAATTTTAGAACATGAGGATTATGTTGAGAACATGAGATATTTTATGATGTTTGATTATTATTTTTCAATTATTATTGAAAATTTTAGGAAAATTTCTCTCTTTTTTAATAATAATAAAAATATTATGATAAAGAAC
>JAPDSC010095531.1:0-12526 GCA_026290005.1 Latrodectus geometricus
TACTGTGAGCGTATAGGATCTGGCTAGCACTGGTGCAGCTGGTCTGCTTCCCCTTGTTGGACTCGGTGGTGGGTGGTGCGGTCAGGTCCCGAAATTTTAGATATATACTAATGGAGAATAAAAAATTTTCATTTCTCCCACGGGAGCAACAATTGGTAACTCTAAAACCGAAATTTTTTATAATTAAAAGAAAGGAGCGAAATTTCATGACAGTATCTCCTTTCTTAATATCAAAAGGAATATCGGGAATTGTTGGGGAAGTAAAGAATGTTCAGAAGATGCGCTCAGGTGACCTGCTTGTAGAGGCTGCATCAGACTCTCAAGCAGCCATTCTGGCTAGCATGACAACTTTGGCTAACATCGAAGTGACTGTTTCGCCTCATGGGAATCTTAACTTTTCACGTGGTGTCATCTCCGCAAGGGATTTATTATATACGCCGACGGAGGAAATTTTGGAGAATTTACAGGAACAGAAGGTCTGTGGAGTAAGACGCATTACAGTCAGACGGGATGGTAAAGACATCGATACCAAACACCTGATTCTGACTTTTGCGACTCCAGACCTTCCGCAGTATGTAAAAGCTGCGTACCTGAATTTACCCGTCAGGCCTTATATCCCGAATCCCTTGCGTTGCTTCCAATGTCAGCGCTTTGGACACTCGAGAAACGCTTGCAGGGGCAAACTCACCTGCGCTCGCTGCGCGGTGGTTGGCCATGATAGCTCGAACTGCAATGCGAAGGAGGTTTGTGTCAACTGTAATGGTGACCATCCCTCCTATTCTCGAAGTTGTCCTCAGTATTTAGCGGAAAAAGAGATCACCACAATAAAGATTCAAAATAAGTGTTCATATCCTGAGGCAAGAAAATTAGTCACTTCCCGTACTCCTATATCTGGAGTCAGTTATGCCGCTGCTGCCAGAAAGGTCACCAAATCGAGCAGCACCCAAACTGAATCATATTCGTTTTCCCCAGTGAAGTTACCCCAAATGACTGAGAAGCCAAAATTTAAAAAAACACCTACGTTTTCTAAAAAAGCTCCTTTTGCTAAATCAAAAGCGAAGAAAGCCTTAAAATTAAAAATATCTAAAGAACCTAAAAAAAGATTAATTTCCACCCAAAACGCTTTTTCCTGCTTGGAGACTGACGCGGTGTCCTTGTATCCCTCGGACGATGATGTATCGTTCGAGGAGCTAATAGATGACCCGCCTTCCAGCTCCGAAAAAGGAGCTTTAAAATTTAAAAAATAACTTCCTTTATTTCTTGGAACTGCCATGGTTTGCGTTCACATCATGATGACATCAAGTCTCTAATATTAACATATAATCCCGCACGTTTGGCACTTCAGGAAACTTTCCTAAAGTCAACCAATAATATTAACATGCGTGGATTTAATTGCTTTAGAAAAGACTGTGGTGACGATGGTGCAGTGTCTGGTGGTGTTTGTATATTAACATCTTATGACTTCCCCAGCACTGTCCATCCATTAAATACTACTCTACAGGCTGTAGCTGTGAGAATTCACACATCATGTTTGATTACAGTCTGTAGTTTGTTTTTGCCACCACATGATGTCATCCGCCAAGAGGAACTCGATGCATTATTGGATCAGCTGCCTTCACCATCTTTGTTAGTAGTTGACTTTAACGGACATAATTCTCTGTGTTAAAGTGATAATACTAATTCTCGCGGTCGTCAGATAGAGCAATTTATTTTTGATAATTGTCTCTGTCTGATCAATACCGACGAGAAAACATATTTCTACACACCCACAAGAACATTTCATTCTCTCGATCTCGCCATTTGTTCACCCTCACTTCTGCCGTTGTTGAATTTAACAGTAGGGAATGATCTGCATAATAGCGATCATTTCCCACTCGTCATCTCCCAGACTGGAGGTAGTAGTGTGCAGCAACGCATACCTACTTACGTGTACAGTCGGGCAGATTGGACATTATTTACACAACGGGCAGTCGTTGATGATAAAATGGTTATGATCGACGATGTTAATGAAGCCGTTTACAAAGTCACTGAAACAATTATAAGTGTAGCTGATGCAGCAATACCTAAAAGTTCCTCTATATTAAAAAGGCGTCGCAAGCCGTGGTGGAACATGGAATGCCAAGAAACTTATAAAAAACAAAGGAAGTTATGGGGGTTATTTCGTAGGTACCCCACAATGGAGAATCTTATTGCCTTTAAGAGAGCAAAAGCATTAGCTCGCAGAGCTCGTCGTCGAAGTCAGAAGGAATCCTGGTCTTGCTATGTCTCCTCAATAACATCCTCCACATCCAGTAAGCAGTTATGGAGAAAAGTTAAAGCAGCCAATGGTATCTATACGGAATTCTCCATTCCCGTCCTGAAAACCGGAGCTGCTATATACTCTTCTCCTGCAGACATAGCTAACGTCTTTGGAGAAACATTTGCTAACGTCTCAAGTGCCGACTCTTATAGTCCTTCGTTTTTAAGGACTAAGAGTCGAGCTGAGCAAATACCAATTCGTTTCCACCATAGACAAGCTTTGCCTTATAATTGCGAATTTCGGATGTTGGAATTGAAGCGAGCATTACAGCAGGCCAATAATACCAGTCCAGGACCTGATGGAATTAGCTATCTTATGCTTCGACATTTAAGTCCAGACTTCCTATCGAACTTATTGCTTTTGTTCAATAGGATCTGGACTGAAAATGTATTTCCATCACTCTGGAGCGAAGCAATAGTGATTCCGGTCCTTAAGCCTGGTAAGGATCCTTCAGAACCTTCAAATTACAGACCTATAGCTCTGACTAGCTGCCTTTGTAAGACTCTCGAACGTATGGTCAACGCCCGTCTCATGTATGTCTTAGAAAAAAATAAATATATACATATTAATCAGAGTGGATTCCGTAAAGGAAGATCCACTCTTGATAATATTACATATTTGGAGACCCAAATCCGCAACGCTTTTGTGCGGAGAAACCATCTGGTCTCCATTTTCTTTGACATAGAGAAGGCATACGACCGTACATGGCGATATGGAATTCTCCGTACATTATATGATTTTGGATTCAGGGGTAATTTACCGATATTCCTACAAAACTTTCTACGCTCCCGTACTTTTAATGTTCGTATTGTAATATTTACATCCAATACTTTTATACAAGCCGAGGATGTACCCCAAGGCTCTATTTTAAGTGTCACTATTTTTAACCTTTACATTAGTCGCATCCTTCATCTTTTATCACCTACAGTTTATGGCACTATGTATGTGGACGACCTGCAAATATCTTGCCAAGGATCGAACATGCATTTAGTTGAGAGACAACTACAAACATCTGTTAATAAAATAGCTGCATGGTGTGCAGAGAATGGCTTTACGCTATCTCCTAGCAAGAGCTGCTGTGTCCATTTCTGCCGGAAGACCAGTATTCACAATGATCCTGTTATTCATCTGAACAACACTACAATACCCGTGGTCAACGAGATTAAATTTCTTGGTGTGATATTCAACCGAAAGTTGACCTTTCTTCCGCATGTTTTACATTTGCGGAAGAAGTGCGAGCGATCGCTTAATATCCTCAAGGTGCTTTCAAATACATCTTGGGGTGCTGATCACTTGTCACTCCTTCGAGTCTATAAAGCACTTATTTTATCTCGTATTGACTACGGATGTGTTGTGTATGGATCTGCTAGGTCTTCTGTTTTACGCAGACTGGACACTGTGCATCACTCTGCTTTGAGGAAATGTTCAGGAGCATTCTGCACATCACCCGTCCAGAGTCTTTATGCGATTTGCCAACAATTGCCTTTAGACCTGAGACGGATGCAGCTGTCTCTCAATTACTACGCAAAGGTCATGTCTGACCGACAATATTCTATACGTTCCTTGGCCATTTCTCCTGCATTAAAGAGACTATATGATGCTCGTCCATACAGCATCCAACCTTTTCTCACTCGAACTAAAGATCAACTCCATTTGACAAACCTATATGATGTCCGTTTTATTAAAACGGACTTACAATCACATCCACCCTGGTATGATCCACAGATAACTATTATTAATCCTTTTGCTCAATTTAGAAAATCGGACACAACCTCAACTGTTTTTCAACAGCTTTTTCTATCACATCGCTGTCAGTATTCATCATAAAGGCCTGTATTCACAGATGGATCTAAAACAGCAGGACATGTTGGCTGTGGCATATTTTATGCTAATACCAGTTATGGTTACAGCCTCCATACGTCCTGCTCCATCTTTACAGCTGAAGCTAGTGCTTCAAGCTCTTCAGCTTGTGAATACAGAGCAGTTTCATAAAATCTGCATCTATACTGACAGTTTGAGTGTATTAGAAGCGTTGAAAAATTCAAATTTTTGTCATCCTGTTGTGTCAAAGATTTTCGGAGCATTGGATTCCCTTGCTGGCAAGGGTTATGACATCATTTTCTGTTGGATCCCAGGTCATGTAGGTCTAGAGGGAAATGAAAAAGCAGATGCAGCTGCTAAAGCTGCATCGTCGGTCCTTCATTCACCTGTCCCTCTGTTCGACGTGAGAAGGGTTGTTAAAAGATTTGTTAACTCTCTCTGGCAGGAGTTATGGAGTATGCAGGTCTCCAACAAACTACGTGCCATTTTTCCATACGTCATCCCATCATTTGTTTTACCGCTACGAAGTGCCGATGTTCGTTTAACTCGCCTTCGTATCGGACACACACGTTTCACACACAGACATTTATTTCTAAATGAATTGAACCCATGGTGTGAAACGTGTGATCAACCATTTACTGTATTTCATATTTTAATTTCATGCAAAGATTTTTGCAATTCACGTTTACTTTTTTTTTCAAACAGATATTTTAACATTATTTGATTTGTTGGGGGAACCTCCCCACGCAAACTTGTTTGCGATTTTAAGATCAATAGGTTTTTTAAATTTCATTTAATTTGTTTTATATCTATAAAATTATAAACAAATTTATTTTTCTTTTATAAATTTTATACAATTTGACTTTTAAAATATACAATTATGCAAAAATTTTTGTTTTTTAATACATTTTAAATGTTGTTTGGGTTTAAAAATAAATAAAATAAAAAAAAATAATAAATGCAAAACTTAAATTTTATTCTTGGCGCAGCTTGTCCAATTTTGGACCTTGCGCCGTAAAACCCAACCCAACAACAACAACGTTATACCAGCAAAGGAATATTACATTGATGGCACTATAAAGGTGCATAAATTTCCTCAACACCCTTTCTGATTTAAGATATTGTGAGGGAAAAAAAAAGCCGAACTAATGAAATAGACAATCACAACATTGTAATACGAATAATTCCGAAGTAATTTTCAACTTGAAAATAGAGTTTTAATAATTTGCGTAGTATGATATAAGCTATGCCTGCATTTGTATATGACAAAAAACAAAGTCGAAATCAAGCATTTCATTGAATCGCTTATGTTTTTTCTGAAAATTATTTCTTCTTATTGAACATAGTTTTTGTAATATTTCTGATTCGTATTAAAATGTAATAAAAAAGCATCCTTGCGTAATTATTAGAATGTTCCTTAGAATTTGAATTCTGTCATTTTTTGACACCTTCTGATGGACAATTGAAAGGCCGGATTGTTGTATGGCATTTTAGCATGGCACCGCATAAATTATCTCCGGAGAGAACTTTTTATAGTCAGTGGAACCTATTAAAATGTCGCTAGGGAGAAAAGAATAAAAATTGCGAAGCAATCTCTCCTACAGGCGTGCATGCTCAAAGAGACGCAATATCCATAACTCGCGATTGAACAGTATCTGGGATTGAGCCCGTAACATTTCGTTCTAACGTAGTCGTAACGTTGTTATACTACTAGGCCACGGCCTGCCCTTCGATTTTCTATTTGGCATTCCAACACACATAAAATAAAATGTATATTTTTATTGATAGTATTTAATTTATACTTTCTATAAAAAAGGACAAAATTTTCAAGAGCAATAATGTTTCTTACATTTTATTTTATTTATGTATTTAATTTTAATTAAAAGTGTTAAATATTAATAGCAAGAGCTAAATATATAAAAAAATTGATATTTTTTTATACATTTCATTTATTTAAAAATATAAAAAAACATTTATATAAAAAAAAATATCAATATTATAAAAAATTTTTTTTATTTTTTTATATATTTGGCTTTTAATTATATTCTATACAAATATTTATGTTTTTAATACTTTAAAGTTGCCGGGATTCGGGGGAAAAATTATTATTACACGAAATCTTAGTTTTGGCGCAGTTTAACCATTTTTGAACCTTGCGCCACAAAACTCAACCAATCTGTAAGGACAGAACGAATTACAAAATAAGCAGATTGGTTTCTTTGCACCTTTTCGTTTTCCTTTTTTTCAATTGGATTTTATCTTATCTATACAGTAAATCCATGATTTTGAGCTAAGCAAAATGAATTGTTACTTTCCTAAATTGAAACTTTTTCCCTCTATGCTAAAGTACATGTTTTCAATTGGAAACATACGGGCTAGGGCCATAGTTGTTACTATTCGTCATTTTTACTATTTTGCTTTGTATTTTCGTAATTATTTTTTTTTCGTATTACTTTTTACTTGGACATAATATTTTAAAATCTATATTAAAAATTTACTTTGGACAATCTAGAGAGATTTTGGATTTTAACCTCGCTGTATGGTTTTGATTCACAGTATAAGGAATAAAATACTAGTTATTGGGTTCAGTTGAAACTTTAATCACAAATAACGACCAGAATTTGGATCAGGATACAGTACATCTTTCTGTGTGTAAGCAGGCTTTTGATAAGCTGAAGCAAATATTTTACTTAATTCAGTTTTGTCTTATCTTATTCACAACTAGGATAAATCATAAATTGATGTCTTCATTGCTTCCGTTCCCTGATCTGTTGGCCAAGCTGAATGCTTGGTAACCCTGAAAGTAGATGACTCGTCTTGATTTAGCTGCGGGACCGTATCGAAGATTCCCAGACTTTACTTGCCCCACCTCAGAGGTATCATTTCACTTGGAGGACATTGCAATTATGTCCATTTTTATATGCTACTACCGCTATTAGCGAGCCTTGTCGATTTTCGGCTGGATCGGTATAGAACTCTCTACCTTCCGATTGTGAGAACGATGACTTTCGTGACCAGGACATCGCAGCCTCTGTAGAAAACATGAAACAGTTGTAATTCTAATGATTAATTTCTGGTTTTGCTTTTTTAATTTTGACTATAAAGAATAATATCCCTTTTGCAATTTTGTTCTGAATCTATTATCCAGCTTAAATATTTATTTCTAAGGAATTAATCCTGTATTTGAAAACCGTTAAGCAGTTAGAAATTCATTTAAAGAATTTTATTTAATTAATAACAGATATACTGTAGTCCTCATAAACATTTTAAAATGAGAAATACAGTGCCCAAAATACCATATTTTTTATTTAAAATTATTGCACATTACTTAATAATTATATAAAAATATATAATTTGCTTGAAAAATAATAATTTAATGAAAATTTTAATACTGATATTCATCACAGGTAATTGTCACCATAAAAATGTTACAAAAAGGAAAAACCTAAAAGCCAATATCAAAAAATAATTCATCAAATTTATTTCAAGATAAATAAATCTGTCATTCACTATCAAAAATTATGCTTAAATAATATACAAATAAGGACATTTTTTTATGGCTGATTAGGAAAATATATACAATATTCTCTTCGAGGAGCGTAATTTTAAAAACAATTTTAGTTTATTGAACTCTTAAATACATAAGGACTTTAAGGAGAATAAAATCGACTCATTCGGATTGTTTTGTTCGTGAGCGAATTTCAATTTTATACAACGTTTAATGACGTCATAATTGAATGTGCTCCAGCTTTCTTAGCTATTGGCAATCACACCCCGACCAATTAAACGCAAGGCCAAAGCACTAACCATTCAGTAACAGTTTGGTATATAACATACAATTAATAGCAATAGAGCAGATTTAACTTTTTGGATACCATAAAAGTCTCAACTGCACATCATTGAATGGCCAACCCTCTCGCCTTCATTTCAACAGTTTATACGTTTGATTCCACATAAGGGATTGAATATATTTGACAATATATAATAGATATCCTATCTAATTAAGAATATTGGAAAGCATTTTAATACCCACCATATCGATTGCCTTCAGGAGAGCTATAAATAGATGACTAGCCTTATCCACGGGTCAAAAGGGAGAAAACCTCAAAAACATTGAAGCACGTTTTTCTACGAACGTTATACAGAAAGAAGGAGCGTAGCATCTATCATCCGTTGTTCAACAATGGTTTGACTCTTACCCATGAACTTCCGTTCCGAAGAGTACTGTCTAACCATGGTGAATTCAGGGCGTAAATATTCGTAATGGTTTGAAATATTTTAGACCATTGTGAATAAATATGATTGTAAATTTTAAAGACAAACCATTTTATATATTGGAGATATTTCCTATTGCAACATTAGTTTGTATCTTAGACAATCCCAACGGCCTCGTTATCAACAAACAATCGACCATTTTTTTAGCAGCTCGTTGTCATTCTGCATTGAGAATTCAGATCACACAGAAGAGCAGCTATCGGAAGTGCTCTTCGGGCGATTTATGTCTCCGCCGTGACCACAGTGAAGGTGACGGAGTTATGAGCCATAAAGGGCCGCGATTTATGGGACGTCTGCTGGAGGAGGAGAGGGGCAGCGACACCAGATCCCAAGGAGAACAGAATAATTGTTTACCTCCGCAGAATCTGCCTTAAAAGTGAATTCAGAAATTATTTCGAAAAAAAAAAATTACTAAGTTGTTAGAGAACTTTTCTTTGAATATATCAATTTTACTCAATTTGTTACGAACAACAATCAGGAAATATATTAACATGTTGCTTCAAATGCACTTTTCCGAATATATTCTGAAATTATAAGTTTGTATATATATAAATAAATAAGTTTCGAATTTCGCAACACAGAATTCCACATTTGTGAAATATATTTCCAGGCGTTTAAACTTATGAAAATAATTTTATTTTGTGAGCATTTATAAAGAAAACTTCTTTCACGCGATCTTCAATTTTATTATGAAATATTAGGACTCTAGTCATCTTTTTCAGTGATATCCAACAATTGCATTCTGTTCTTAAAAATAAAATGTGGGTTTTATTATAAATTAGTAGATTTTTAAGCTGAGAATTCCAAAAAGTAAAAAAATTGCATTTCCATGGGGATTTCTTTTAAATGGATCATTTCCGAATGTCGGATGATGGAGTGTCATTCTATAATTATCTTTTGAACTCGAGTGTTCAAGCATACAAGACTTACAGTGTTAGGTGTATATCGAAGCTCTACAAACATGCATACTTGATGTAGGAGTCGAGCCTATGAACTTATAAATTGAAACAGCGAGCATTGACTATGTAACTACTAGCTATCACAAGTTTTTATGAATGTATAAAACATTAACTGGATCATTTTTAAGGCCTTAAACCGATTGGATAAAGATCATTTGGCTCATCACAGCTATGTTAAGACCACGCTCTACGCCACCCGAGGTTCCAAGTTCAATCCTAGTAACTCTTAGATAAGGATAAATTATTGCCTTTCTTCAATAACTAGACATGGTGGTCAGCTGAATGTACAGAACTCTTTGTTTCCTGTCTTGCCTCGTAACTGTAATGGTATGGTATGTAAAAACAAGACGCTATGAATAATTTGAAAGCCTTATGGAAAATTTGAACTGCCCACTACTCGACGACAAAGCGTTATAGTGTAATTGAATATTAGAGGCTAAAATGTGATACATTAAAAAAATAATTAATCAAACTCTTAAAAGTAATCCGGCATCTAGACTGTTTCTTATATTTAAAACCATTGATCCCGCTATAATTTTTCTATCTTGATTTTCATCTTATAAGCGAAATGGCTGCAAATGTTTGGCAATAGCACACCATTAGCCTGAACATCTCCCATGGCACATGAAAAATGAAAAACCGGATCCATTAAATGGTCCGCCGAACGGTTAGCGCTCTATACTTCTGCTCATGGGTTCCAATCCCACCTAGGGATTCGATGTTTATAACGGTTTGGAATCTACTTTAAAATGTAATCCTGTTCTAATGAGACCTTGTGTTTAAATTTGACTGTTTTGCAACAAACAAACCATGTGTCATGGTACAACGACCATTTTTAAGAAATATGAAGCATTGCCTCTAAGATGCACGTTACTATACTACCCTTTAAAGCAAACCTATTTCAAATAGGTCATCAATCGAGTCCTAGAATTAAAGATTAACAATTAATGAGAGTTTATAAAATTAATTTACATACACATTTTATTTTCATATATTAAACTAAACGAATTAATATTGTAAAATTTAAATAATAATTTCAAGTGTGTGTGTGTGATTAATTCTAAAAATATAATTTTGAACTGTATACTGTTAAAAAAGTAGAGTGGATTACACTCTAAAGGAGTGAAATTTCATTCCATCCTGTTGTTAAAGCTAAACCAATCTTTATGAAGTGATTCACTCTTTTGAAAGATGCAGCTGAAGCTAATATTTTAAGAGGAATAACAACATATCGTTTTAATAGATAAATTAAATACAAAAATGAGAGAATTCTAATCTTTTAAAATTCCTTGTTTTATACAAAAAGTTAGTGAAGAAAATAAAAATTTGACTTCTAAATTTTATGAAGCAAATTCTGTGTTATACTTGTTAAATTCTATATAAAAATGTGTCTTATGTTTTTTTAATATAATTTTACCTAAAAAAAATGTCTAACTCAATGATAGATTAGTTCATTGTTTTATTGTTTTTAGTAATTATAATGGCTTTTAAAATAAATTTAATAACAAATATATTTTTTATTTACTAACAAATAAGTATATAAACTTTTAATATGCAATAGATCAATTGCTAACTATTAATATTAACCTTTCTTTGCATGATTTTTTCTTTATTGGTGAAATAAATCAAGTTGATATAATTCATGTTCAAAATTAAAGGAAAAACGGTTAAAAAAATCTTAGTATATATTTATAGCATAAATTTAGCAAAAAACAATATGCTAAAAATTTCCATCATCATCCAAAGTTAGATCATTAGCTTAGTACTAAATGGAAATAAAAGAGGAAAATAACAGAAACACGTGTTACAAACCTTTCTTCCACTCATTTTCAATTTTTTAGCAATAGAAACTCTAATATAATAAAACAAAATTATAAACGAAATCATACGTTTATTGCAACTACAACAAACAGCGGAATGAGACAACTTTAAGCTCGTTTCACTGATAATGACACTTGTTTATTTTTGACAGCTATGTTTCTTTTTATGCAATGAACATTAAAAAGGTATCCAAACACGATTAACTTAAAGTGAACTTGTTCTTTTATATAATTTTTGGGCATTATAGGTTATGATGGAAATTTCCACCACTATGCAAAGAAGGGTTAAGTCAGAGTAGCATGTTAATTTTTAAATAAGCAATAAGAACACAAATTGGGTCATAGTTTAATTCTCTCACTATGCTAAACAATATATACATAAACATTACCAATACAATAAATTAAATGCACATGAATAAGCATAAATATATTACTTGGATTCTTTCGCTATTTGTAATCACTATTTATCGAAGGAAAAGTTAAACTTTTTTGAAATAACATGAAGAGATATATTTATAGAATATTATGTTAAATAAAACTAAATTTATATAAATGCTTCAGAAAATAAGAGCTTCACTTTTATAATATATTTTCTTATCCAAGTTTGGCTTTAGCTATGAAAATAACGTGTTGAGAAATCCTTTCATTGAAAGTAAAAAGGAAATTGATAAATATTAAAGATTAAGCATACAAACATTTGATTCAGTTTTGTTAGAAAAAAAAGGTATGGTATGTTCATTTATAGATTCATTATTATGTTTTTAAATTTACTTACTATTTGTATATAATAAAATATAGATAGTTTTGATGATCTCAGCTGGACGTTTTGCAGTTTGACACAGCGAATTCTTTATGCTTGAAACTTAAATGTGGTTATTTTAATTATTCATTTGCCTAATTCAAAAAAAATATATAACAATTACAAAAATAATACTGTATATATAATTTATAATAAACCACATTTTTATTACTTCAGAAGAAAGGTGAAAAAAATCCGCCTGATGCTGAATGAATGGCCAACAGCTCTAGTTTCCAATTCAACAGTTTATAGGTACGATTCCGACTTGGATGAAAATATCGGTAATGACTCGGATTCGTCATTAAACCATGATTATCCGTTTCAGTTAAAATTCGTGTGCAGGAAGTCAACAGAAGATAGCCAACCGATGCTGAAGGAAACGCATAAATCTAGCCATGAATAATTTTGATATTTTTTCCACTTAAGGATCACCTATAAGTCCATAAAATTGTTCATGAAATACCTATCCGTTTAGCTAGGCATTATGACTATACGACAATAAATAGTTCCTAACCAAATATTAAAAAAAAATCAAGATCAATTAACCTATTGA